>CAJNOI010000613.1:16738-34882 GCA_905250115.1 Adineta steineri
GTTACTGCAGTAAATTTATATATTTTATAAGTATAAACAGAACGATGGGAAGGAGAAAAAAAATCCTTTAAACTATTTTTGCCTCTTCTATACTTAGACATCATATGAAATAGATAAGAAAGGATTTGTAATACTAGCTAAAGAAATGACGTACTCGAGATTGATTGAAAGATTCGAATACTTAAATTAATGGTGTATGATAGTAAAAAGTTTTTCATCTACCTTCCCACTGTTTCAGTTCTATTTGTACGATCATTTTTATTTCCAACATTTTTACTTTCCATTAAATTTCGGTTTATAGATCAGGCATTTAACTATAAGTTTATTCAGTATTATTCTATGAAAAATTTTCGATTATTTTCAATATATGAAATTTGTCTCAATCGTATATATAGCCTACATGTATCTAGTGTACTACTGAAAGCTATTGAATTACATTTCTTTTTTTTGAATAGATTTGTAATATACAAACATATAACCATTTTAAATAAAAAGAAACAAAGACAAACGAATATAGATTTTTATTCTATCCTACCTAAGAAAATAGTTTTAAGCATGAAATCGCTTAATAATATGTTATATCTTATGAAAATGAAACGCGTGAATATCGTTTAAAAAGATGTATACAAATAGTTACATCAATCGTAGTCAGATGGAAGAACGGATAGTCATGAAGTATGTAAGGTACGTATTGAATGACTCACTACCGATTCCTTTTTATCCTTGTACGTTTACGATAGCGAATAGTGTTGCAAAGAACAGAATAATATTCCTTTACTCGATTATTTTCATATTAACCGAGAAGAATGTAGAAAAGAAGAGAAATATCGTGTTTGTTGTTAAGATACGAATGAGCAAAGTTATACTTACTGTGCACAATAGTTTTCTTTGTTTTCAATTGTTATAACAATAAAAGTTTGGTATGAAGTATTTTTAAATAAAATAAATAGAATTAAATGATCTTTTATTCAACATTTCGAAGAAGTAATCCCATGAAACTTCTATACTGAAATAGAACTATTTCGTTATAAATATAAGAGAACCTATTAGTATTACTACATTTTTTTTCTAGTAAAAGTATATAATTATATTTTGTTTATATGAAATTTGACTAATTTGCATCGTGATAACGTTAAAAATGAAACAAACAACAATGAAGTATTGTGTTGTTTGATCAGTAGTTTTCTTTGGTGTTTTCAAGGTAACAACTGATATTTATAGAACGACTACAGATCGAGAAAGAAAGAAATAACACAAATGTTTGTTATTTTGAGCTTCATAAAAATATACTTCTCACATGATTATTGAAAAGAGGTACATATACATATGCAATAAAACCTCTACGAAGGAATACTTTCTAATTATGAGCAGTCGTCGATCCGACGAGGCGTTTTTTACTGAGAATGCCCCTCTCTAATGTCCATACGTTGGTCTAATCTCATTCTTTTTTCTATGATCTATCACTTTTGTATCTCAACTAAGTGTCTTTTTTGAATAATTTGACTGCTGTAAATCTAAACTGACAAATGACAACACGACATAAGGTTACTTTGGAAGAATACAGACAATTAGCTTATGATAATAAAGATAGTAATGATTTATCACAAGGTCGATTAGCTGAAAAATATAACATCTCACTTCATTGTATTATATTAAATGTGCACTGTATGAACTCGAAAAAAAATGTATGCCAATACCATATAATAAAACAAATGCTAGTTGAAATCAAGAGATTTGAATTAGTAAAATAAATTACGTATATTCTATGATAGATAATTCCCAATACATTAATTTTTGGTTGTTTCAATCATGATTTCACGCTAAAGTTATATTTAATCGTATAACGCTTTCTACTATTTACATCTTCCACTAGGTACTTCATTGTTTTTGATGCAAAATAGATAAAGATATAAATAATACTATCGTACTGTATATAGTAATTATCTATTTATCACTAAATAAATCATATACTATCTTCTTCACACTTATTCAAAATCATTCTCGATCATTTTCATATGTTTCTAATAAGTTATCATTTGACAAAAGATCAATCTAATTTTAAGATCATTAGAAAAACTTTTGCAAATAAGTATGTCAATTATCTTCTTTGTTTTTATTTATATTCATTCTTGACAAAGAAAGATAAACACATAGTTTAATATAATTGACAAATGTGTTATGATTTCTCTAGATCATGATATCATATATATATAGTTTGATATTGTTAGTTGTTTTCAAGATTTTAATGGAAGTGTAAAGTATACACATATATGCTCATATTTTTCTTTTATTGTTCACTATATCATTCATTATTTCTTCCCCTTCCTTCGCGTGAGTGGACAAGTTATCAATAGTCGCTCAATGAGTGAAATAAAATTGTATCTCCGACTCAAAGTGGTTTCTATATAATGATCTTTAGAAATGTCTTTTGACAATAACCAGTGTTACTTGTTATTATTTACGTGAAGTATAAAAAGATACATGTGCCTTGTTAATGAAATATTCTTTTCTGTAATATGTCATGGTTATTGTATAAATATCTTAGGTTTAACAAGAACATGTGTCTTATGCTGTAAATTATCAAATTTCCTTCCATGCGTGAAGAGTGACAGATCTATTTGGTTGATATTTAGAGTGCCATTAAAGTATTGAAAACAAAACTTTGCTTTTTACTACTTTGAAGATAAGCACACTAATGATGAAGTTTATTATTTTTGATGAAAAAAAAGTATCTTTTTGCTCATACTATTTATAAGTATTCATGCGAAATAATAATTACTCTTGTTTTGATAGTTAAATATATTTCATTGACGTTTCTGTGGTAAAAGAGATATAATTAGTTTGAATGACATGGAATGATGTTGATACTATTTTAGAAAAAGAAATATTCGAATGGGTGACAAATAAAATTGATCCCTCGATAGATTTAATGTTGTAGGAAAATATCGATTAGAAATATTGACATCTAAAGCATCGAGAGATTAAATAGTATTCATATCTTGCTTTTGAACTGTTTTAATAGGGTTGGTAAGCGATGAGCAGGAAACATTAAGCACAGGAACGATGAGCACAGGAAAAATAAACACAAGAAAGTTAAGCACAAATAAAATAAAATAAGTCTGATCTCTTATAAAAGATCAGTTAAGAGTGTGGGTGTGAGTAGGGTTTGTGTGGTTATATGTGTTAATTACAAAAAATATAATATTTTCAGTCACATGCACCCCTATTCACACTCACAGCCGCAGCCACACCCACATCGACACTCACCCACCCACACCCTCGAAAATTGATCCTTGTCAGCATTTATTAAGTAGTACATACACATACATAAATTTACTTAAAGAAATTCGTGAGTTTACTTTGGGTACGGCTAATCAAAGCATTCTTTTCGATCATGTCTTCGGTATCATAATATGAATTATAATCTGTAATATTCTCGTCCAAATACTTGTGAACCATCGAAAGATGCATTAGCGCATCTTTATGAGAGACACCTAGCATCGATTTATCAACAATTATGGCTTCTTCCTCCAGATTGACCATTCCTTGTCGATTTAGTTTTACTGAATCGCAAATATCGGTATCCGTCAGATCTCCAAAACATTTAGCCTCCTTATCACAAACGACTTTGAAAAATAAAGACTCAACGAAAAATGAGGAACAATATATAGAACGAAGGGAAAATCCACGGAATGAAAAATTCCATAGATAATGAATACGAAAGAAAGGAAAAATCCATCATATATATAAGACAAGAAAGGAAGAATTCTTGAGACATGACTAACAAGAAAAGAAAAGAAGAAGAACATAAATGCATATATATAATCATATAGATAAAAAGGCTCTTTTATGTGAACTAAAATCGGAAAAAAGCGCCTAAACACAGCTCTTATGAGTGGACTCGACTGTATATATTTATATTGTTCATAAAACACTCTTATAAAGTTATAAATAAACTTATTTTTAGAGAAATAAACTATTCTTTTCAACTAGATTCTAAAGCGATAGATGGTGAAATTAAACCAAGAGAACTTTCAGTTATTGATCCAGTTGGTAAGTAATAAGTAACATAGCCTTTATTTTATTTCTAAATATTATATTTTTCAGGTGCTATAGTGATTAGTTTATATATTATTATTTGTTGGATTCCACAAATTCGTCGTATGTACTATTGTTATTCTTTTATAAATTTTTATTAATTTAAATATTTATGTGTAGTTCATATTCGTAATCTAACTGGTTATACAGCTCGATCCCAATTTCTTCAACAATTAACTAGGACACCACTTCATCATTCATCTCTTGTCGAAATTAATATTCTTCCTCCAAATGATTTACATCGTGCTAAAGCGGTTTATATTGGTATTAGTCTCAAACAAAAAAGTAGAAGTATCACCAGATGCTGAACGTGCTTTTGTTCATTTAAATTGTGAAACTACGAATAATAATGCTAATTTTAATTTTTATAATATAACTAATGATCAAGATCACCGGTTAGCTACAGCTGTTAATCGACGACAGCACAAGGCTGTTTGAATAATTCGTTACCCATGATTAATGGTAGTAGTTTTAATATGCTTGGATTTATTCATTTATCCAGATCTTATTGTTTAATCAAATTTTTGTTTCTAGAAAGGTTCCTATTTTAAATTTATAATTAGATCAGATATGAATGTTAAAATATCTGCTGAGAAAAATGATGCAAATACTTTTGCTATGGATACTGTTGATCAAGAAAAACAATCGCATGAAATTGAACCAACAACAGAAGAACTTAATACTTTAGAACATATTCCTGATCATATTCCATTAGCTGCTTGGATGATTGTTGTTTGTAAGTTCTGTGAATCGTTCACTTTCTATGGTATGTCCGGACCATTTCAAAACTATATTCAGTTTCCTGTACCTGGCTCAAATGATACACAACCTGGTGCACTTAATCGTGGTCATCAAACTGCAACATTATTAACAACATTTTTTGGTTTTTTCTGTAGTATAATCCCCATCGTCGGTGCTATTGTTGCTGATCAATTTTGGGGAAAATATAAAGCAATATTTATATCATGTATTATTTATAGTGTTGGTCTCTCTGTACTTGTTGTATCAAGTATACCAGTATCAATTAATGCTGGAACTGCATTACCAGGTCTGATTATTGCAATGATTATAATAGGCATAGGTTCAGGAGGTGTCCAGAGTAATTTTATTCCACTGATGGGTGAACAATATACAAGAAAAACACTTATAGTTAAAGGTAAGATGATATTATCTAAGAAAAAACAAGGTATTCAAACATCTGTCTTTTTAGAAATCAAAGGTAAAAAGAAGATAATTGATCCACAAATGTAAGTAAATAAATAAATAAATAGTTTCTCTTTATTTATATTTAATCATATCTTTATCATAGAACAATTCAATCACTATTCAATTGGTCGTATTGGGTAGTGAGTTTAGCTTCATTATCTCCGTTATTAACGACTTATGTTGAAAAATATCATTCATTTTGGCTTGCATATTTGATACCATTGATTGTCTTTATGGGTGCAATTATAGTTTTAGTATTTGGTTATCAGCGATACATACGAGCACCACCCAATGGTTCATTACTTATTCAGGCATTTCGTGTCATCAAAATAGCTTTCCGACTACGACGGAAACTAGGTAAACAAGATCATATCAAACATATGCTCGACTATGCAAAGCAAGTAGAAACATCAGATGAAACAACAGAAACTAATGAGAAAATGAATGTGTTTATTGATGATCTAAAACAAGCTATTCATGCTTGTCGAGTCTTTGCATTTTATCCAATTTATTGGATATGTTACAATCAAATGTATAATAATTTAACATCACAAGCTGCACAAATGAATGTTGGTAAGATATCTTATATAAAAGACCACTAAATTTTGAAATCTTGTATGATAGGTCCTTTACCTAATGATATTTTACAAAATATTGATCCATTTGTATTAATTATATTTATACCAATATTTGAAAAAATAATTTATCCTTTATTACGACGACTGAATATTAACTTTAAACCTATACTACGTATTACTTGTGGTTTTATTGTTGTTTCACTTGCAATGGCATGGACTGCTATTGTACAACATCTAATTTATTCAACTGGACCAAACTATTCTTTTACTCCTCAACCTTGTTCCACGTGTCAAAAATATAATAATATAACTGTTGCTTGGCAGATTCCATCCTATTTTTTAATTGCTATATCAGAAATATTTGCAAATATAACAGGTTTAGAATATGCATTTACTCAAGCACCAACATCAATGAAGTCTATTGTGATGTCATTATATGTATTTACATCAGCTATTGGTAGTGCACTTAGTTTTGCACTTATACCTGTAACGGTTGATCCAAAACTGTTATGGATGTATACATCATTATCAATTGTTGCATTTGTAATTGGTATTATATTTTATGTTACATTTCGCAATGACGATAAAGATCGAAATTGTGTGTTGCCTGAAGAAACATCAACAAATCCTCCAAAACAAGGAGATATATAAGACACAATATTTTAGAAATATCGATTCTCTGTTATTCTATTGTACACTAAGAATTATTACGAACAGTATCTACTAATTTTAGCTTGAAACAATTAATAATGGATAATGAATTTAGTAATTACTGAGACAGTGCGAACCATAGTGCATTTTTTATATATTTTACATTTTAATTAGTCGTGTTGTCATATGTTAATGTTTCAAAATAAAGTTTTTTTAATAATTATATATATACTAAAATGTGTTGTATAAGTTTCTGAATTAAGTAACAATAGGGAATATCTTGTAAGTGATTTATAATAATGTAAATAAAAATGATAAAGTTTTGTTTTTATTTAACCGTTCAGTGACGAAACCATTATATATATATGCTAAGATTTCACTTGAGCTATTTTTGTTACAGCTATGAATTTTCTATTTTAAAATTACTTAATCAATCATGAATCTTAAACTGTATCGTACATAATAATTGTTTTAGATATTTTTGTTTTGATCGACTTTGAAGATTGTACTTCATGACGTAATCAGAACCTATCAGTCTCTAAGAAATAATGATATGATGTAGGATATCATGGAGACATAACATTTTCATATATAAAGCAGAATACATTGATGCATGAGGGATAACCAAGTGGGAAAGAGCGGAATATGGATTCCTGAGGATTCCATAAAAACCGTTTTTGATTCCAGGGTTGCAGATTCCGCTCCTTCCTCCTTGCCCTCACGCACATCCACATCCATCATCTACTTAGATGATAATCAATCCGGTTGGTTAGGAGACTAAAGTTACTAGCATTGCTTTCGTTTATTTCTATACATATATAATATTTTTATGAAATATAAAAAAATAACAAAACAGAACAATTACATTTTTAATTGTTTAAATCCAATAGTTTTTTTAATTTCATATTTTTGTGTTTTATTTAAATATTTCAATTTTCTAGCCATATGTGAGAATCTTTTTGCAATAATGTCATTTTGAAATAAATGTCTATGTTGTTTAACTAATCTTATACATGATATAAAAAAAACATATTTACATTGATTTATTAATTTAATAGATTTTTTATTAAATATAAATGCTTTTTTAATTAATATACGTAATGCTGAACGTATTGTACGAAATAAAAATAAACTTTTTGATTGAATATATTTATATGAATAGATTTGTATAAAACGAATACATATAGAATGTAAACGTTTTAAATAATAACATGATAATGCATAGAAATTTTTTAATAAAGTTTTATTTGTTGTATATAAACGATCGAAATAATATGAATGTGAACGTAAACTTAAAGCATTTAATAATGAATGACGTATGTAATAACCTGGTTCGCGTGTAACTTTAATTGTTAGATGATTTAATTTTTTTTGTATACTTTCATTTGGATTTATTGAAACATATATTTGACGAGATTGAATATCAACAAGTGAACCCCAATATTCAACAGGACGAATTTTATTCATTGTTTTATGACGTATATTTGTTTTCGTTTTTAATGAATTTTTTAATGGGCTAGTTATTTGATGTAATTCATTTAATTTTTTATTCATATTTAATTTAATACGACGAAGACGATAACGATGCGGTGAAATAATTAATAAATCATCTTCATGACGTACAGCAAATTCATCAAATAATGGACTAAAATTAATATCATTATCGATTTTATTCAAATAAATTTGCCCAAGCATTGAAGCTATTCGTAAACCATGATTTATACCACGTGTACGATGATATGTTTTAATTGGTAATATTGTAGAATGTCGTGTATATAGATAAGAACTAAAATTAATTGAGTCAAAGAAATTTTCATAATGATTATAAATATTTACTTGAATAATTGAGCACGAATATATTTAAGTAATTTTGTTTTATTATAAATTTCAATATGACCTTCATGAATAATCATATCATGAAAAATTCCATTATTTATAGGTTTCGAATCATCACTCATTATTTCACACATTTTTTCATTCTCTTTTCCAACCCAATAAAGAGTTCTCTTACGAATAATACGACCATTACGATATTGAGTTTTGTAAATTGTATGAATGTATAAATTATAATCAAATTCACATTTATCAAGGAATTCAACGACTGCCTAAAACGAAATTGTTTTTAAGAAATATAAATTTAGGGAAACAGTCAGTTGCGCGCGGACATTTATTCACCGGACAGCTGCTCGCTAGGATATTTGCTCGCCAAAAACTGTTTCGAGTTAAATACATAAATAGGTTGTGGGTGTGGGTGCGGATATAAGAAAAGTATGGCATCCAAACCCACATCCACCCACCCTCGAGATCGTCAATGATCTATACGTACAGCTTAATTAATTGTCTTACTTTTGTTCTGAATTCTTTCAATTACAATTCAACGATTATCGCATTTGCCAGCAAATGTCTTAGCGAGCAACTGTCTGGTGAGAAAATACTCGCGCGTAACTGTCCTAAACCCATAAATTTATTGGACTAAGACTCTTCATGTATATATACTTACTTTATCTAGATAATCAAGATTAATCGAATCATAAAAACACGAAACATCACTTCTCTACAATTAGAAAAAAAACCATCATACATATTTATCGATTGGGTAAATAAAAAGTCATTCGTTCATACTAGAAAATAAGTCATATTGCTTTCGTCTATTTCTGGTGCATTTTGGCAAAAAACTTGCCATCGTTTATGCATTTCAACTCGATTAAATGTTGCAATACCTAATAAATTTTTATTATGTCTTCGTAAATATTTCAATATTTCATTTGTATATTTTAAATGATTTATATTTTCTTTTGTATTAATTCCTTCTTGTACACATGCTAAATAACGAACACTTGCTGTTTTAGGTACAAAACGTACTTTCCATGAATAACATATATCTTCACAATCTTTTATATATTCTTGTTGAACAGTTGGAGCACAAGCTTTTACAATTAAATCTTGACGAGATTTTGTTTGTATAGCATGCCTAATTTTATTCAATTAAATATAGAAAATATTTAAAGAAAATTTTTTTACCAAATTTTATGTCGATAGAATACTAAAACAAGTGGATGAGAAGGTGATGAACCTTCAGTCGCATAAAAATACGATCGGAGTAATATAAAAACATAATATATAAGATAATAGATTAAATGACAAATATATAATTGACAAACTAATGGTGGTAAATTCTTTTGAATTTTTGTCCATTGAAATTGTTTAAATTTAAATTTTCGTATAACTTCACCTAAGGAATATTGTTGTGTTCGTGGTAATTGAATAAAAAAACACATTCGATATATAAATAATTTATAATTAAATTTCGAACCAAAAAGTTCCACTGGTAAAACATATTTTAACCAAACACGAATAAATTTTTGTATAGTAGAAACAGGTGTTGTCAACGATATCAATTGATCAAGTGTAGCAGTTGGCTCAGGAATGTGATGATGAGTATAGGAGAGTGGTAAACGCGTTCGACGACGAAGATAGAATTGACGATGATTTATTCGGAATTGTTCAAATATAGGTATTAGATTTTCACGAATTTGTTCCTATTTTTAATCAAAAAATTTTATGTAATCAAAATTATTTTACTTACGACTTCTTCTTTTGGTCGATGATTAAAAAATGTTTTACTAAACTCTGAAGTAAACATTGCTTCAACGAACATTTGTCCATTATACGATTTTTCAATCGAATGATATATATCAAATCGTTCAAATTTTGATACATGATAATGTACTAAATGTGTAGGTAGTAATGTTCCATATAAATCTGTTAAATGTGCTTGTTGTCCTTGTTTGGTAGCATGTAAATGAAATTGTATTGTTCTTTTTCTTGTATTCATTTTATTTAATTTTAAATTTGCTTCATTTTTTTCGTCAGATTTTCTCATTATATAATAAGGTAAACTATAAAATGATTCATATGTACCACTCAATTGAATAAATAATTGTCTTCTACGAGTCAAACATTCAATTAATGTAAATTCACTTAAAAGATATATTAATGCTTCATCGGAGAGAATTTTTCGTCGTTCAATCCATATATATGATAAGCAAAGATGTGATAATAATGAATTTTTTGAAATATAATCGTGATTATTTAATGATTTATTATTTTTTATATCAATATTTGTTAGAAGTATATTTGAACGATTTTTATTATAACAATTCATTAAAAGATTAGAGATAAATACATGATTATCATTATTATTTATGAAAGATTTTCTTTGAAGAATTTCATTCCATTGACTAATTTGATATGTTGTCATTTTTTTCGTAAAATAAATTCCACGAAACTGATTTCTTGTAGTTGAATCAAGATTAGGTATTAATTGATGAAGTGATACCAATTCTGAATAATTAGTCTTTAAAATATTCATAATTACCCGCCAAAATCTAAAATACAAAAAAGAAAACGAATATAAACTGTATTTTTTTTGTATAATATTAATTCATCTATGATTTTAGCAGCAGCTGCATGTGCTGCCGCTGGAATCAGTTATATACTAAATGATGATGATGATGAACAAGTAACACATACAAAATATGAAACAGTTACTGTATCATCAACTATTATTGATAAACAAGGAATTGTTAAATGTATTCTCTATCCAAAACTAATAAATCCATATTTGTTTATTAATCACGAACAAAAAAGCACTATTACACTTATAAATAAATCGAAATGTAATGAATTTAAATTGCCTATAGATCCTCGTCAACAGATAAATAATTCAATTTTTAAACAAGAACTTTCTCTTATATTCTTTTGGTCAATACCATTAAAAGCTCGTTTATTACAAACATTCACAAAACCATGTTCAGTTACTGAAAATCGAAATCCTCTTAAACAAAATCTAATGCAAATTAATGTTGGAATTCAAAATGTAAGAAAAGGAGTACATTATCGATCCCATCATTTAACATGTCTATATAAAATTTATTTCAGAATATAAATCTCTCACATATTCCATCGGAAATCGCTGTATCCAATTATGATGAATATTCTTATCGAGTAAATCGACGAGAAACGGATGCAACATTCGATTCATTATCATGTAATCCAATGATAAATGATAATATTATTCCAATTGGTATACTTAAAAAAACGAATCAAGATAGATTTTGTAGTAATGAAATATTAGATTTAGATAGAGAGACTAAAATGAGAAATATGGTATTGAAAAATGTAAATTTATGTGTTGAAAATTTATCAAAAATTTTAAGTGAATCATGTTCAAATGATCAAGAACAATTAACGACATTAGAAAATGTTTCTTCAATTATTTCAACAACAAAAACTAATAAACAAAAATTATCAAGTATAGAAGATAGTTGCGAAAATATATATCCAAAATTATTCAAAGTAAGAATGAATGAATATCGATTCGATTTTTCAAAGCGGAGGATAAAAAGAGATGTCACATATATTCAGTATTCATTCATTTAGAAAAAGTATTCCATTATCTAATGAAATAATGTCATCTAAAGTATTGTGTTTTTAACTAATTAAAGAAATTAATATACCAGTACGACACTTCTTCTATAATTGAGGTTTTAAATTTAATATAATTATTGTCTTATGAAAACAGATGTAACTAGAAAAAGATTAAAATCTATATTATCCTTATTTGTTCATGTAAATCTAATAGAATTAAATACTTAAAAGATAGTTTAGTATAACCTATGAAAATATATTCTAAATCATTTAAAATTTCTAGCATGAAGAAAATCATGATACTACTCAATTTCAATCGAATAATCATCATAACGATATAGATTTTAATGAACGATTATCTGATGGTATAATTTTACAACGTGGTAAAGAATTTGGTATAGCATTAGGTGAACCAATGATACGAAAAAACGATGAGAATGAAAATTTTGATATAAATTCATCTCATTCAATTGATGAATTGAATAGATTACTAACGAAAACTAATTGTTTATTAATGGGACAATATCAAATTCGAACAATTGAAGATCTTATTCGATTATTTCTAGAACAAGGACAATATCATTTTACTGATTTGATGATAAATAGTTTTAAAGTCGATCCATTCATTGTTGAACAACTCAATATAATACTTTTAAAATGGGTAAAAACTTTGACTTGAGAGATTCTCTAGCGACCTCTCTCTATATATTTTTTCTATTGTAAATTTTATTAAGTAAATTAATAAAAACTTTCTATTATTTCGTTTTTCTTGTTCAATCTTAAAAATTCCTTTTTAATAATAAAGGAACGGTTGTCAAGGTTATCCATAGAGATATGGATAAGAATGGCAAACAAACATAGCATCCGCGCTCACTAAAAATCAGCTGCCATCAACATTATTATTTTTTTGTTTTAAAACATTGTTGTTGGGTATAGACGACAACATATTTTCATAATGAAAGGCTTTGAATCACTTTCTAAACCCTTAAAACCTCGATCAGAAGTTAACGTACATACAATACATCCAACACTTGAACAAAAACCACGTTCAAAATATAATGTACCAGATTGGTTTAATCATAAGTAAAAGAGATTTTATTTCTATGATTTGATTTGTTTATTTTATCTTTGTTAGTTATGCTATTTCACACGATGCAGAACGTAGTCGAAATGTATCACATCAAGTACGACAAGATGGTCGAAGATTAATCAATGAAACATATAATGAATCATGGTGGAATAAACATGATAAGTAAGTTTACAATTCATTTCTTGACAATAATTAAGATTTAACTTAGTGATGTACGTATTTCGGATCGTCTTGATGAAATTGATAAATGGCGTAAAACACTTGAATATACAATTCAAGATATTGATCGTGAAATTCAAGCTATTCAAACAACTAAACAACAATGCGAACGTTATTTAGAACATATGCGAAGTCCATTAGGTAAATAATTTATTAATACAAAAAAAACAAAAAAAGCTAAAATAAAAATTTTGTTTTTTTCTTTCAAGATGTTGCATTGGAAAATCATGTGACACGTGATGGACGTAAAGCAATTGATAATGTTGATGATGAAGCTGAACGTGAATTGAAAAAGGTAAGTAATTTCCTATTCAATAGAATATATTAATATACGATTAGAAAGCCAAACAGCTAAATGATTTGATTCATTTAATATAAGACATTGATTAATATTTTCATTATATTGAACATATTCAATTGATTCTTGATTAACAAATATAAGTCGTTGTTTTTTATAATCACATAATAACCAATCTAATGTACGTTCATAACCAGTTAAACATGTTATACAACCAACATCTTTTAAATCTATATGATAATATTCTTTATCAAGTAATGAATCATATATATATAAACAATAATCTTCATTTTGTTTCGATGAATAACGTCCATAACGTATAACTATACCAATATAATTTTCAAATGCATGTAAACCATGCATTGTACCATCATCAAATTCTAAATCACAAATATGTTTTAATTCAAATTGTGATAAACGTGATAAAACTGTTGATGTATATGTTGATGTATAGGAAAAATATCCATGATAAATTGATAATGAATTACATGCAAGATAACGTATTTGTTTATTATAATCAAGACTAAATGGAAAACCAGGCAAATGTATTTCATGAGTAACTTTACATTCTTTAAGATTATAAATATATAAATGTGTTGTTGATCCAACAAGTAATTCATTTTTAGATTGATTATAACACATTGCAATATAATTGATAGTTTTTGATTCAAAACATAATTTTTCTTCACATAAACCTGTTTCAATATTATAAATATCGATATGTGTTGAATTTGATAGAAGAAATTTATTTTGATTTAATTTTGATATCGGTTGACAATGATATTGACGATTACAAAGATTTATAATTTTTTGTGGATTATTTTGCCATAATGATAAATTAACTAGACTTGAACTTCGACGCGGATCAGTTTTTATTGATTTTGAAAGATCGAAAATAATGGGTGAACTTGGTAATGAACTTGTACGACGACGACGACCTTGATCAATGAATGTATACTTTGGTTCAAGTGTAAAACAAGTTACAAATCGTAAACGATTTTCTCTATTATTATCATCATCATCATCATCATCACTTGCTGCTAATTCAACATGATAAATTGATGATGTTGATAATAATTGTTTATGTTCTCTCATAAATTCTTCCATTGTTGTTGAAATACGTGGATGATTTTCAATATCATTAACTTCATTGAATAATAATGCAATAGTAGCACGATGAATAGGTGGTAATATAGTTGTACATTCAATTGAATTATATAATTCAAATGTATCATATTGTGTAAATTGTTCGGCATATGATAAACGATGTTTATTATCATATTCAATACTATTTCGTACGACGACTTTTGCTTCATCAAACGCTAATTTAATTCGTCCATCAATTGATGAAGATTTTAATAGAAGAAGTTCACGTCTTCGAGTTTCAGGAGTTGAACTATGTGTTCGAATACGTGGCATTAAGAAAACTTATGAAAGAAAAAAAGACTAACTAAAGCGAAAAACAAGTTACATATAACATTAATAACAACATTCTTTCTTGTGCGTAGGAAGTATACGTGATTGATGGTATCAAACGGCAACTTCATCAACAAGTCCAAACGGCTTTCGATCAAATTGCTCGTCTTACTGAAGCTAAACAACAATTAGTTCGAGTATGTTATAACTAAATTTTAAAATTATTTTTGTTGTATTTAATAAATTTAATTTAGGATTTACAAGATAAACATACGGCTTTTGCTATTTGCGAAGAAAATTTACAATTAAATGAATTTTCACCAAATATTAGTTATAAACCTGATCCATGTCGACCAATTAAAGGACAAATAACACCTGAAGAATGGCTTGCTTTTTCAAAATATAATAAAGATCGAGCAGAAAAAGAAAGTAAATTGAAACAAAATAAAATCAATGATTTTTTTTTAAAAATGTATATCCTTAGTGTATGAATCAACACGTCTTCGTGAGAATATCTTTCACACAATGGGTCAATCATCATCGGATCTTGAATCACAACAAAAAGCAAGTGAATATTCATTACGTAAACGTCTTCATGAACTTGAACGTGCTCTTACTGAACTTGAATGGCAAAAGAAACAAGTAATTTTTTTATTTACAAATTTATTATTATTTATGTTTTTTCGTATTATATTAGACTCAAGAAGAAATTCTTAGTAATGAAAGTGATATTGAACGTTTAGAAAAAGCTATTCGAGGTAAATATATATTCAATTCTATTAGATCTTATATGGAAACCATTTTTATTTAAGACAAAGAACCAATGATTAAATTAGCAATGACACGACAAGAAAATCGTCATAGTAGACCTGGAATGGATTTAGTTCGTGATGAAGTTTCATATGGAGTATATCTATATTTACATTTTTTTCGTATCATTTGTATTCCTTCCTTTGCCGATTTAGTTATGTGATGAAATTCAACAATTAAAAGCTGAAAAACGTGCCTTAGAAGATCAATTAAAACAAGCCAAGTAATAGATATGAAAAACACGAACTGAATTTCATCTTTTTTAATAATTATATTTAGACATGCATGGAATATTCTTCAACAACAATTACATAGAATTGAAGATGAAATCGCTGTTAAATCTAATTCAATTATGCTTGAAAAACGCGCATTAGAAACTCGTCGTCGTCTTAATACTGAAATAACACCTAATACACAAACTGATCGTAATCGACAATTACTTAATATGGATACAAGTGGCCTTCGTCCAGTTCTTGAATCTATTTATTAATAACACAAATAAAAGAAAATCAAAGACATATATTTTTTTTTCTTCTGATTCCATCTGTGCACGTGTGTGTGAATGCACTAATCCCATCATATACTTTAATATGTCAAAAAATAATTAAATAAATACAAAGAAAAAAGTTTTAATTAGTTTTCTTTATATATGAGATTGTTTCTTTGAATTGATATATATGAAATTGAGCAAGTGTTATCAAGAAATAAATACATGAACAAGCACTAATAAGAACAACCCATAAATCCGGATAACGTGATGGTGGTTTAACATAAATAGCAGCAATTAATAAAGGCAATGTTGTTGTTATACATAGTATTGACTAAAATATAAAAAAGTTTTTATAATATAAAATATGAGCTATGAACATACAAATAATAATTGTAATAATGATATATGATTGAAATGAATGTATAATCGTTGGAAAGCAAGAATTGAGAAACCAATGAATGTTATCCAAAAGATAAATACTAGATTATCTTTAATCATTAAAGGAAAAGCACTACAAAAAAAGATGTTAATCTTGTATATAGATCAAATGTGAATTCTTACCTAATCATAGCAAATTGTAGAAAAGTAAAAGATTCAACTGGATATGTTGCTGAAAGTAATATCACCGGTCTAGATTACAAATATTTATTTCTATTTGAAATAATTAATAGTAATACATACAAACATGATAGTAAAATTGTTTTTTCATGAACTTGAAATGAGAATAGATAAAAACAAAGTGAAACATTAAACTAAAATAAAAAAATGAATAAGATTAATTTTTTTAAAAATAAAATTTTACAAGACTAATATAAAAATTTCGAACAGTTGGTCGACGAAAAAGCATACAACATGATGGTAAAATACTCAATGAAGTTGTCAATAAACTAAAAAACGAAATAATGAAATAAAATAATCTAATAATTAATTCTTACCATAATTTAGCTAATGTTCCATGATCAAATCTTGTTCGAAGTTTAACAATTAAATTAAGTGTACACCAAAAATTAGCGACTTTATCCTATGAAAAATGAGTATTATGTTTTAATTTATTTGTAACTAATATTTTTACTTCATATAAACCTCGTTCAAATGGAAAAAGTCGTTTCATCACAGCCATTGGATCATGTTTTAATACAGGAAACCATATGATAAAAAATGTCAAAATAACAACGAAACCCAATGATAAAAATGTTTTCAATCTTAATGAAATCAAAAATGAATTTATTAAAAATAAAAAATATAATTTTACTTGAGTTTTCTTTGTTCAAAACAATATGCTGATAATAAATAGACAAATATCGGTACAGCATGATACAGTTCCATTTGTTTATAATTAAGTGATAATGTAAAGAAAATAGCGGAGAGTAAAATTGTTTTTTCTTTTGTAGCCATTACAAATGCAATTAATGCTAAACCAAGACTTACGGAATTAAATTGAAAATGACCATGATCAATTAAAATCAATAGAGGATAAAATAGATTAGTTAATAAAACAGTAAACTAAATCAGAATTAAGAAATTGAATGAATATATATATAGAAGAATGAAAATACGAACTTTTTTTGTGTCAACATTCTTATTAAGTAAATCAGAACGATAAGTATAGAAAACAGCTGGATAGTAAATAAGAAGATCAACAATAAATACTATCATAAAAATTTATATTCATTTGAATTTTGTAAAGTGTTTTCTTTCGAACGAACCGGTATAACGCATGAAGAGTTTATGAGCATCACTTTCATGTCCATGCGATTCTTTCAAAGCACACCATGTCGGATTGATTTTATTTGAACTATGAAATTAATAATTATTCTTGATTTCAACATAGAATGCATCGTGATAGGTTTTTATATAA
>CAJNOI010000614.1:0-19438 GCA_905250115.1 Adineta steineri
TTGACAATCGGACAGACATGTACTTTTTTCCGATTGTCAAACTGATTAAAACAAAAAAAAGTACCGACGTCATTCTTTTTTTTCTTTTGAAAAAGAAAGTATAAATACTGATTCTTTTTACACTTACTTACAAACAACTCATCATTTCACGTTTGGTACACATTCAAGCACGGACAAAAAATAAAATACGTAAGTTTCTTTGTCGTAAAAACTCTTCGTAAATTCTCATTTCCTTTTCACCTAGAACTCATAGAATTATCCTAATCTCTTATATATAGACATAATATTTTCTTTCAGTTGACTGTATCCTCTATTGTAAAATGATTAACATTTTATAATTATATAAAAATGAAATTATCAGATACTGTGTTGAGAAGATTTATAAGAATAAATGTGGAATCATCATGTTATTCTTGTCAAAGATCATCTTCTATATTAATCAACACACAGATGAAAATATTCTAATCGATAATTTCTTTTTTCTAGATATAATTTAATAATTCAAATTACATATGAATAATCTTACAGCCAAAAGCACTGTTAGTAGTACATTATTAAACGTACCTTATCAACTTAATATGTGGATTGGTTGCTTTATTTTAATCACAGGAAATCTAAGCACATTTGGCAATATTATTGTGTTTTCTTCTAAAGCATTTCGTAATCGTGCATGCACGGTTTATCTCTTAGCAGAAGCATTTGTTGTTATTATCAATTTTAATTTAGTACTTTTAACACGAGTACTTCAAAAAGGTTTTAAAATATCGATTATGAATCGATTTGATAGTATTTGTAAAATACGTTATTTTGCTTCAATGTATACAGATATACTTGCATTAACATTATTCATGTTAGCTTCACTCGATCGACTTTTAGAAGCACAACGTTCACCAGGTAAAGTACATATATACTCGCTTCAAATTTATTTTATTATTTATTTTAGCATTAAGAAAATGGAGTAATCGTACTAAACTTGCTTATAAAGTAGTAGCAGGTTGTACAATCGGATGGTTTTTACTTACAGGTTCTCGACTTGTATTATATAGTACATCATATGGAAGTTGTGAAGCTCTACCAGGTCCTTATGCCATTTTTGATAACTATTATGAATCTATAGTATCGGGAATCTGTCCCCCTATTATTATATTAATAATATCTTATTTAATGGTGCGAAGTGTTCGAGAAACTATTCAAAGACAAGCAGTGCCGGCAGTTAATGGTGAATTAAACAACAAGCCCAAACCAAATTTAGCATTTCTTCGAAATACTGACAAACAACTTACTATGATGTTATTATGGCAAACATTTGTTGCTATACCAGCATTTATTCCTTATGCAGCTTTATTAATTTATTCCAGTATTACTGCCAATTGGTCCAAATCAGCTGAATACGTAGCTTGGGAAAATGTATTCGCTGAAACTATTCGATTGTTATCATATACATTTTTTAGTACACAATTCTATGTTACACTTATTTCCAGTCAAGGCATTCGCAAACAAGTCCGAGCTGTTTTTACAGGCAAGAATAGTGTCAGTGTAACATCATAAATAATCCATCTAAGATTAAATCCTACTAATGTAGGTCTTGGTACACAGAATAAACACTAATTGTTGTAACTTTGTAGTAAAATATCATATCGTATTGTATGTTGTAATTCGATATTAATTTATGTATTTTATTCTTACAATAAAATTGTTTTTCGGCAACATTTAATCTGTATAACAAAGGTTCTTATTTATGAAAACTGTATATACTTAGATTAAAAATGAGTATTGATCATCTCGTGTTTTCTTTACATCTAATAAGTTACCTTGTTTCTAATATAGCTATGAAGGAAACAAAGCTATAATAGTTTGTATTATTTATTCTCTGTAAGTCGATTCTATTGATTATTAATTAAATAATATATATATCATATTCGTCATTTATATCAGTTAATACAATATGATGCATGATTTTTTTTTACTTAAAAATATCATAAAACGTCATCTAAGATTAACTACGAAAAGTAAATATATATATATCTGAACATCGATATAAAATAGTCATAACAATTTTAGACTGATATTTAATACGATCAAATAACCAATAACAATGAATAGATAAATGTATGAAAATTTTCATATCACATAAAACTATAAAAAAAAAGTATTCCATTTAAAATAATACTGATAAACGAGAAAAATTCCCATTCTATTATGATTAACAAATATTCGATCATCTCTAGATAAATATACATCTAAAAGTGATTTATAATTCAACGGCATTTTCAATCATTCCTCTTTCGTTGGCATCGTATTTTAATAAAATTGAAAGGCACATCTCTTTGAATAATGAACTTTGCTATAGTTAATTTTTATATATTAAATTACTTTAGATAACCTGTAAAAAATGAATTTGAAAAGTTATTACGAAAATAGACAACTTTGAGTCAAAACAAAACGAGAATATTAAAAAGCATATATAATATGTATCCGTCTTCTGAAAGACAGACGTCATTCAAAGGAAAACAAAAGAAATAAAAAAAATACAGTATGTTAAGCGATCAAGTTTAATTATTACACGTGGATAGAAGAGAAACAGAACGAAGTAAAAAAGCGTATCATGGTATAAATATATATATCATGACTCACGATCATAACATCCTTACTGAATATTAAGAAATTCATATCAAATATAAAACGTGTATAACTATTTTGTTTGTTAGGAGTGAAATTTTTATTTAACCAATTTTAAATTTATTGTTCATTTTTTTTAAGCCGTTCAAATTTTTCTATAAATAATTTTTACTTAAAAAGAAAACCTATATAGGATAGAATAATAGAATATTACTTTAGTAAAGAACAGGTACTTATCAAATATGAAGTCATTATAGGATATTCTCATTGTATATTGATAATCACGAAAATATAGATGGAAATTAGTGGAATAAAATCTTGAAAAATAAGTTTGCATTAGTATTAGAGGATGGTACGCATCTTCTATTAAAACGTCGTACTATAGCATATATCTTTATTCTTCCATTATTTTGTTTTCACCTTGATTGACTCGTGTCTTTAAAATATAAAATCAGAGAGTGAAGAACACGGTTGATGTTCATTACCTGAACGAGTACTAACATCTTCACTTTCTGTTTCCTTCAAATATGCTAGTTTATCTTTGCCATTTTCATCTTGCATCATCTTCTATTTTTTCGTTGCATAATTTCTTTTATTGCTCGTATTTCATCATCTTTCAAATTGCATCAGCTCTTGTTTATAATACTGTCTGGTCAATATTTATCTTTATCTTCATTCGTATGCAATATATATAGATTCGTTTCTATGTCATTTTCAAATAGAACGACATGTTTATTAATAGTACAATGTAGTCATAGTTGTCTTTAGAATTTTCTGATTCTCTTTTCATGGTATAGTTCCCATCACATCACATGTATATATATATATATATATGTATCGAATATTCTTATGATCGATATATATGTTGTTCTTCGCTCTTTAGAATTTATTGTCTTTGACCTGTTATTTTCTCTATTTTTCTTCACGTATACAAGAAATTCAATTTATCTATTCGCTTTGGTTGATCCAATATCAAGAGGTGACAAACAGAAAAACAAACTTAGTTAGTAATATGACTGTTCTATAGATCATCTATTTTCGAAATAAATCTATTCAGTAGTTGTTATTGCGTATTCAATTTTTTAAACAGAGAAATAGACAAAATATTCCACGTGTAAATTATATATATGATAGTCGTCATTGGTAATAATCAGATTATTTTTGTGTTCTGTGCTTTCATTTCTCTGTCACGATAAAAAACGTTTACTTACACATGTTTTTCTTCTTTTGGCACATGCTTTTTAAAATAAGATATATATAAGAATCAGCTATTCATTTAATGAAAGGAATAGAAGAACGAGTTGAAAATTAATACAAAGACTGACCTAGAATAATGACCATGTTAAAATTTCAAGTTTCATAGTATTAAAAAAATTTCTTTTTTATATTTAGCACGAGCAATTATGTCAATGGAAGCTCAATTAAAAGCTATAAAATATGTTTATTCAACAGTTTATCATGGTGAAGAAGAATGTATGAAGAATGCTACTTTATTACCTATTAATAATGCAATAGTATATCCAAACAATAAAATCTTATATAAAAAATCGGATAATACAATAGATTTTATCGATATTTCAAATGTAGATAAAAGTATATTTTTTGATAAAGGTTCTAATCAAGATTCTGTTTATGGTAATGTTATTGAAAGATATAATTCAGCTAAAAGTCGATTAACTTTCAATCCCGATGAATATCAATGTGAAATGGTTGATAGTGGTAATAAATTTCTTTTAAATTTAATTAATGATAAATTACCAACAATAATCGCAATTTCTGATATTTATCCAACATATTTTGATCTTGGATTATCTTCAAATGATTCTAATCAACAATGTTTAGATTATAGTCATAGAAAAGTTGATGATTTAATACATTCAGGTGATATTCAAATAAATAGTTCAACTGTTAGTTCATTATTACATTGTATATCTGGTAAATTTAAGAATGGAATGAAATATGTAACTATTATATCTGGATATAACAATACACCATTATATCGATATATTGAACGACGACCAATTGTTACAATAATTGATCATGAAAAAAAAATTATTTATGTTGTTTCTGTACCATTAGATGAATTTACTATCGGAAAATCAACAATATGTATACCTATTGGTATTACATGTCTCGATGTTCAAGATAGTACAAATCAAAAATTATTAATTGAAATTTTTTCCAATACAAAATCTTGTGATAGTTATGTACCAAGTTTATCACAGCTTGCTAAAGATACAATTATTGAATCAATTAATATGATTAGCTCAGATATACCAACTGACGAATCAATAGATGAAAAAAAAGAAATAATTATTCCACATTCATCAATAGTAGTCAATCCTACAGCATCTAACATATTACCAGTATCAAATATTTCAATGGATAAACATTCTGTTTTAATCTATAGTGGTATTGATGAAATTGATTATTTTACAAAGAAAATCAAACCGGATATATTAATCCGATCAATGAATACGCATATTGTACTTAAAAAAGAAGATGATAAATATGTTTTACATTCTGAATATCATAATATTGATTCAAATGAAGAATTAAATATTGGTCAACAACATTTTCCTAATTTATTACCAATGGAAGGTGGTGCAATACTTTTTGCAAGTAAAACTGTACCAAAATTAAATTCAAATCAAAATAAAATTGAAAATATACGTGAAAATATTTTTCGAAATACAATTCCAATATTTCTTATTGGTAAAATGGATGATTTATGTCGTAAAGTATCAACGAAATTAAAAATTAATGCCATTTATATATGTATTGTTGATTATCCCGTTGATGATATAATGTTAGATGATATAAAACGAAATCAATTTTTAGAAAATACATGTATGAATGGCATTACAGCATATGCTGGGCCATTATCTCTTGTTGTTATTGCTATTATGAATCCAATTACAAATAATTACCAATATTTTTATGTTGATGGTATACAATATGAGAATTTTATTGATTCAATACCATTATTTGGTACGGATATAACGGATATAATTGAAAATAAATTATTAAATTATATTGAAAATAATACATTTGAAAATTCTATTGTTGATATTAATCAAGAACAAGTTTTGTTTAATAAAAAATTAATATCATTTACAAATTTTAAAAATCAAATGATTGAAATGACATTAGATGAAATTATTGATAATAAATTTAAAATTCTTGATGTTATGTCTCAATGTCAAAGAATATATGATAGTGTAATAATGGATAAATATTCAAATGAATTAGTTTTATTATTAGAACAGAAAATTAATCAAATTATTAGTGAATATAAAAAATCCTATATGAATAATCTTGAATCAAATATGAATAATAAACAAAAATTAGCGAATGAAACAGCGAAAATAAAAGGATTAATTAAAATATTAAAACGAAATACACAAGAATTAGTCGATAAAATCGGTTTATCAATATCAAAACGAAAACAATCATCTATTAAATTTAATTTAGCTCAATTGAAAAAAAAAGAAACAATTAAACAAAATGTTCAAAGAGTATTAAATATGTCCTATCAAGATTTTACTGATTTATTAGAAAAATTATGTGATGAATCAGGTGTATTATGGTTAAATTTAGATTATAATAATTTAATTCAAATGTTGAAAGCTGTAAAAGATAATGAAATTGGTAAATATTTAACAGCACCCATATTACCACTTATTAATTGTCGAAATGGTGATTTCAATATTGATTCATTTACTATATCTATATTATTGGAACAAAGTGCATGTGAAAGAATGGATCCTATAAGACCACAAAAAACCGATGAAATTGTAACGAGTTTACCAGTATCATCTACTTATGATGGTTTAAGAACAAGTTCATGGTTTTTTCCATTAATTGATAAATATAAAAATTTACAAATACCTTATGATTTAAATTGGATAACTGAAGCAAATAATAGTGATATAGCTGCATTTCGTATTATATCACGAGGTACAATATCCAATGCTTCAGTATTAAGAGATTTACAATTGAATATTCAACCACAAGATAAAAATATAACATGGTTCTTAATCTATATTACATTAGCAGCTATTGACGAATTAGTTCAAAAACGAAAAAATGATATTGATATTAATAATTTTAATGATACATTTTGTATTAACATTCGATGTTTATTATGTAATTTATTAACATATTCTGCTTCTGGTAATGTTCCTTGTTCATTTGTCTGGCAACTATTTACGTATAATACACGTCCAGATTTACCAAAAGATGATTTTGAATGGGGTATGTATGTTCAAATTATGAAATATGTTGAATATACTGCATGGGATTTAACAATACTTAAAAAAAATATTCGAGCATTATTATGTAAAACATTAAATAAAATAATTCTTAAAGCTACAGAATCATTACGTGAAAATAAATCAAAATCAAAAAAAATCGATCAAAAAGAATATTTATATAAATTACATAAAATATATTATCCTTATTATGAAAAAATGGTTCGTTATTGTAAACATATACGTGATACAAATGAACCAATTGAACAAGATAAAATAAATGAAATTTTACATGTCTTAAGTGAATTTAATAATCGTCGATATTGTGTTGGTAGTATTAATCAATTATCAATACATTTAAAAAGGAATTTTCAAAACAAAAAGTTTGTTGATAAATTACTTAATTGTATATTATATAAATGGGATAATTATGATAAAAAATACAAATTAAAATTATCCGAATTTATTAAACAAACATTTTTTAATTCGCCGTCTGGACAAGAAAAAGAATTAGATATTAATTTAATACAAAATCAACTTAATGATTTTAAATTAAAATTAATTGAAGTACGACCTAATGTGTTATCGATGATTGATAAAGAAATTAAACCAATTACAAATTATGATGAAATTCAAAAATTATTTACACTTATTGAAACAATTATTGAGAATAATAAGAAAAATTTATCAGTAGATGAATTAAAAGAGATTAGTGCAAGTCTTGATGATATATATAAAAATGAAAATAAATATTGGCAACCATTTAATCCATTTCCACAATTTATAAAAGAAAATAAGATTGAAATTTATTTTAATAAAACTGATGAAGTAAAAGAAGAAGACGAAGTTGAAGATAGTCAACATATTGTATTGTATAAAAGTATATTTAAAGAACATTATTTTGGTATTATTGAACAAATTACAAAAGATTTGAAATTAAATTCTATTATTGAACGTACAACATTTAATTCAACAGATGAATTTATTATATTAGCTAAATTTGCTGGATTTGGACAAACATTTGAAGAAATATCTGAAACAGTTAAAAGCATTCTTCATTCATTACTTATCAATTGGGAAAAATCAGCAGATGTAGCCGAAGCTATTGCACTTGAACGATTTATTTAACTCTTTTTTTAACTTTCTTTTCGTTATAAAATTAAAATAAAATGGATTTCCTTTTTTAGCATTCGATTGCAGTTTATATGGTTTTCCTCACTCACACTTTTCTTCTTGCTTATGTTAGAATTTCAATCTTGTTTTTAATTATACACACCCTCATTCGCTTTCTAATAAATTACCGCTCTAAATCAGACATTAAATCATATTATTAACACTATTTTCTTATAAAGTCTTGTTTGTTTATTATTAAGATGATAGAAATACAATGTCTTAGATTTGTGACAATCCACCATCGACAAAAAGTTCAACACCAGTAATGAAACTGCTATCATTCGAGGCTAGAAA
Organism: Adineta steineri; assembly: GCA_905250115.1. Classification (NCBI taxonomy): domain Eukaryota; kingdom Metazoa; phylum Rotifera; class Eurotatoria; order Adinetida; family Adinetidae; genus Adineta; species Adineta steineri. Next base: position 8,340 of record CAJNOI010000614.1, read on the forward strand.
AACTACGACTTTAGCAACTTCATCGGGCGTTCCAATACGATTCAATGGTGCAGCTGCTTGCCATTCGGCCATAAGAGTTTTCGTTTCTTCTTCATCTTTTCCAAGACTTCTTAGTAAAGGTGTATCATCGCTCCAGGACTTAAAGTATTCACTCGAATCCTACGATCCTTTAAATCGACTGTCCAACAACGAGCAAAAGATCGAATAGCTGCCTTTGTTGCACAGTATACACTTAAAGCTGGATCTCCTTTCACAGAACTGGTCGATCCATTAAGAATAATTCATCCACCGTCGGTCAGCATTGGTAAGGCTTTTTGTACGGTAAACAAAACTCCTTTGACATTAACATTAAAAGTATCATCAAAATGTTTTTCAGTAATTGTTCCGAGTGGTGCAACCAAGCAAGTACCTGCATTGGCAAATATTATATCTAGACGACCTTTCTCTTTCTTAATGATATCGAACAATTTATCAAGATCATTCATATTTGATGCATCACTTTGCACTGCAGTAATATTAATTTTGCCGATTTTTTTCACAGCTTGTTCGAGTGCTTGTTGTCGACGTCCAGTAATAAAAACATGTTCGGCACCTTCAGCAATAAAACGTTGAGCAGTGGCCAAACCAATACCTTCGGAGCCACCAGTAATCAAAGCAATTTTATTGTCTAACTTTCCCATTTTCGATTGTGTGATGATGACAGTAGATACTTTTTATCAAGCACTATTGAGAACTTCGTTCTGTAGAAAAAGAAGAATTATTTATCTAACTTACAGAGTTAAAAAGTATTTATTTTACTGTTATCTATCTTTTGTCCTTTTACCTATGCTGCATCATGCAAACACCTGTTTTTTTTGTTTTGCGTCCGTCGCAAACATAACACACGCTGTAAACGTGTTTTGCAAAAGTACCAACTCGAGCAATTGAATAATTTCATAAGATAGGAAGATAATTGTTTTGTGTTTTAGTAGAACACCAGACGTAAACTATAAAATACAGTCTTTATCATCATTTTATTCGAAGCTTCTTTCCAATGAAAACAACTATTTCTTAATAGTTGAAAAATATAGCGATTTTTTATGGAATATTATTTTGATATTATCAAATAAAAAATTTTATTACTCGAAAATCTATGTCAGTAAGAAAAAAAAGTCAATTATTAATATTATACTAAATTAATAAAATAGTTCACATCATTGTAGTATCGACGGAACGATCATTGTGTAATTCTTGATTCTTTTGATCAAAATAGCCGATTTGATCCGACTTTGAGTCAGAGATAAGATGTCGAGCTTGAGTAAGTTCATCGATAGCCATTGTAAGATGTTCAATGATTTCATCATTTGTCGGATATGGATGATCACCAGTGGCGAGTTCAAGCATTTGCCCATTGGCACGCCATACCTTATGCATTGCATATTCTAACGCAGCTGTCGATTCCTTCTTGTAAAAACTATATCGTGCATAATCAAAGGCATATGGATTGTTTGTCATGTATGAATTGACTACAGTAATTCGAGGTTCCGAACAAGAATCAATAGGTGTGACTCGATGTGCAATACGACTACCTTAATAAACAGTAAAATTAATCTTTCGAAATAAATGTATTAGAATTCTTACCTTGCATAAGTATACATGAATTGATATCACCATATTCGATCTTTCGAGTATACTCATCTGGCACTTCACCTTTATGTTGCTCAATGAGATGAAATGCTTCTTTAGATTCACGTTCGATCATCTCTAAATCACCACCTATTGTTTTGTTCATGTCGGATGCGCGTAAAAGGAGAACATACGGTACACTATCGCAATGGTATTGAGTAACATTTAGTCCATTAGGAAATCCAATATTTACTTGACTATAGAATATTTGATAGGCTACTGGAAGAAGTTGTACATCACCAGTTATTTTCGATAAATGGTTAAGAACACGTGGACATCGATTGAAATCTTGAATCCATTTACTTCGATATCCACAATCACGAATGTGGACAGTTGCAATATCGTCATTCTTTTGATAAGCTTGGTCACGATCAATGATCATAAGCAATACTCGATAACCTTTATCACTTAATACTTGAAATGGACTAGTGTATGCAAGTTGACCATCAACATTCGATGTTACGGATCGATCAACTTTTGGTGTTTTGGAAACACGTTGAAATTTGTCGAGTAATACAACATAATCTGGTTCAGTCAATGATAAATGAATATCAGGATCGTAGATTGGTTCATGTTGATAAAGTGTGAATGTTGGATGAGGCAGAAGTGGAGGCATGGAAATCGTATTCATCTTATCTAAAGTCATTTATATGTGATCTTCTTTTCTGTTGTCCAACTTCAAATAGACAAAGAATTTTGATAAATATACGTCTAAATGCAACTTCGAAACTTCTAGAATAAACTCGATGTATTCTCTAAAATCCAAGTGTATACATAAATGCAACAAAAAGATTGATAACAGAATTCGAAGATAACATGAATAGGATAAAGCATGTAAAGATGATGAAAGCAAGATTCTTGCAAGTGTGAGTGTGATATAATTCAAATATCAACAGTCAACCCTAGAATAACTATATTAACAGTCAGAGATAAATGAGTTGATTCATATTTTCATTACAGTGAAAAACAATCGAGCTCTAAAGAATACTTCTGTTTACTGAAAAACCACAATCACATTTTTAAGGATTATATTCGTTATTTTCTACGAATAAACAACATAGATTCACATCCACATTAAAGCATTTTTAAGAGTATATAGACAAAAAGTAGTCATAGTATTCAGTTTTAGTCTAAATTGTTGTGTCTTCAATAGTTGGAATTGGTGCTTTTAATGGTTCTGGTAGTGCATTAACATATATAAGTTTTTGATTAACAGGACGATTCCATTTTCTTCCTCGTTTTTCTCTTCGAAATCTTTCTCGTTCTTCACGTGTTAGATCAATACCAAAGCAATACGTTAATATATCCATTATTATAATAAACATTGCAACAATTGTCATAGCAATAATAGCAATATAAGCGAATGATTTTGAAACTATTTTATAAACAATTATTTTCGTTGTACTAAATTCACAATGACGACCGTAATAATTTTCACTAAGACATTCACATGTATAATTAAGTAATAACCGACGGCAAATAGCACTATTTTCACAAGTGATATTTAAACAATAACTTGTCATTGATTCACAATGAACACCTTGCCATCCATTATTACATATACAATGAAATGATGTATCTGATGTTTCATTACATACACCTAGAAAAAAAAGTTTCACATACGTAGATAGAAGAATGTACAAAAAGTGTGTACCATGATTGAAACAAGTATGTATTTTACAAGGTCGATGATCAAATTCACATTGTATACCACTGAAACCAGATGAACATAAACATGTATATCCATGAACTACAGTATTATTGTTAATACAAGTACTATTATTCTCACATGGTTTTATCATGTGACATGGACTACTAAGGATATTACAATCAACGCCAATATAAGATGAATCATTGCAAGATTTTGGAACAAAAATTGATACTGAGTTTTCAGCTAAAGTAAACAATGAAGATGTCGATGAGTTCCAATCGTTAAATAAAACTAACTTAAAACTTGTGTTACTATTGTAGTTTGAAGTATTCCTGTATTAGATGTAGTCATTAAAGTTACATCTATCAACGAAAAGAGAAGAATATTTTTGACGAAAAAACTAATACGTACTATTTGATTGTTTAACTGTAGTTGTTTCTAAAGAAAAAGATGTTAGTTAATTGCATTAAAAGATTCGATCTTACTGAATTATTTATTTTACACTCGCCTTCGATTATACATCAGAAAAATTTAAAACAAAAAGCATATCAATGATTGACACTCGAAATATTTTTATCAAGAAAGTTTATTTGTTCATGATTATGCATTTCGAAAAGATTCTACAATAACAATATTGTTACAAACCCTTTTTCTGTAGAGTAGTTATAACATTAGTGTTGAAGACGAATGTAGACAACGTATTTGTCGAAGGTTTTACTAGAAATAAAAACAAAACATATAGATCATCAAAACGAGACTATTGTTTACTCATGTCAGTAGTTGTTGTTACTGCTACTGCTGATGATATATATTGTGATGTCGTAGTTTCTTCTGATAAAAATAAAATATATAGATCATCAAAACAAGACTATTGTTTACCCATGCCAATAGTAGTTATTGTTGTTGTTGTTATCGATGATGATATATGTTGTGATGTTGAAGGTTCATCTAATAAACACAAGATATATAGATGATCAAAACAAGCCTATTGTTTACTCATGTCAATAGTTGTCGTTGTTGTTGTTGTTGTTGTCGATGATGATGATATATGTTGTGATGTCGAATGTTCAGCTAATAGAATCAAAATATATAGATAATCGAAATAAGACTATTGTTTACCCATCCCAATAGTTGTTGTTGTTGCTGCTGATGACGTATGTTGTGATGTCGTAGTTTCTTCTAATAAAATCAAATGGTATTTATCTACTTGAATTCGCTACTTACACTGTTTTTTTATAATTCTTATCAAAATATAACTATATATAAAGCTAGGACTCTGCGTAATGTGTATGATTAGTAAAAGTGTAGGATATGAGACTAAAGAAAAATATTTACTTGATAACTTATACTACACACAAGGAAGGTTGTAGAGAGATATGGCTATTATATTATTTCTACACCTTTGATGCAGTCTCCCACAAATACAGATGAAAGTGGATTTTGACAAAAAAATATAATGCCGATGCAACAGCACATTATAAGATTCGGATCCGTTAGAATCATTGCTAGCCATAGTTTCTATCTTTATGGTATGTGCCGATGAGTGTATGAGAGTGTTCATCTCAGATAAAAACAATAGACTAATATCAATACTTTCACATGCTCGCATTAATTATTGCATAATGCACTCAGTTAGTCACTTTGAGGAAAGAATAAATATGCATGAAACTGATGATGTGAAAATATCAAACAAATCTGTCGTCTTATGTTTAAAGAAAGTAGTAGGCATACTAACCTGATGGACACAATCTAGAATAATTATTTGAACAACCACGTAATTCAATATTATCAATGGCTAAATCATTTCCGCCCGCGCTACTGCTTGCAACATTTGAGATAATAAGTAGAACGACTGAATTATTTGATGCTATAAATGTAACGCCATACTTTCTCCAAGGCATATAGTCTTCTGCAGGTATATTACCCGTTGATGAGTTCTTTAGTATACCAACTTGAAATGTTGCAGCTCGAACTTCAAAGCGGACATTTGGCTTCTGTCGAGAGCCAGTCGGTGGTATATCCACATTTGCTAAGTACGCAGAAAATTCATAACGTAATCCAATACAAAGATCATTTATAGTAGAATTGAAAATTACAGTATTCTTTTCCTTCGCTACATTAACTAAAAACATGTATCCATTTTTTTCGTTCGTTGCATAATCTAATTTGCCAATCTGCCATACTTTATGGTGATTAGGAACCGCATTCACGAAACCAAAATATCCGTCTTGTATTGCAGTATTAATTACTTGTATATGGCTTGTAGTAAAATTAAAACTAGAAGGTGTGCTATTAGAATAATTATTTGTACTGGAGCCAAATGTAATCAAAAAAACTGATGTACTGTTATTTGTGCTGTTGTCAGAACATAAACCAGCAGATCCTGTACAAAGAAATGAATACAGATGATTGCGACTTTATTCAAACTTCACGTTTAGAAAAAGTTGTGACATACTATTTCCAAAGAACATATTACTAAAATCAGTCAAATAGGAGCATGCATTTTGATCTATACATGCTTTATGAATGTTGCAATCAGCTTCTACACTTCAAGACTCGATTCGATGACAGATTTCTCGAACTACAAGTACTCCACGAACACTTCTGCTGAAGATAAAGAACACTCAGTTTACAATTCATGAGATCGATCGCTTTTTTTAAACTAAATATACGAAGCAAGTAGAAAAGATTGAGACGTATCATGATTCATAGATTTTTTGTTGGGAACGAAAGTTTTACAGAAGTCGATAGATTAACGAACTTTCCAAGTGCTTATATTATATTATAATGAATGTTTGATATATATTCATGTATATGATTATCACCACAGTACATATTTTTAAAGTGGTATGTATTGCTCTGAAATAAAACGTATTAAGCACTAGCAGTACTAACTGGATTTATAATAAATAATCTTTCTTCTGATGTGATTCAATTTTACGATAGACAAGAAATCTTTTTGTATAGTTACCAAATGGTTCTTCAATAATGAATATAATAATTAATTGTATCAAAAACATTTTGTTTGCTGGCATCTCTTGCTATTATCTAATGTTTATGATTGTAAAAGCAAGAAACAGAATGATTGCTGGATTCTATCATTAGTTAGTATAATTTGTTTTTTTATGTAAATTGATCTTGTGTTCTTTTTATTGTATTACTTTCAATTCAAATCATACATTCTACAGATCGGCAAGTGGTTAAAATAATTTATTTTGAAAGCTGAAACTGTTTTATTCGGGAAATAAACAACAATTTTTTTAAAAGTAATTATTAGTCAATTTAAAAACATCTTAGTCATCCTTTTTTTTATTCTTTACCAAAATATTAACACACTTATCGGTCAGAATGTAAATAAAAATAAAAATTTAATCATCTAACATGATCTTTTAGTATATCATTATATTTCGAGTATAAACCTTCTGATTAGGACTAAAAATAAAGTCATAAACTAGACGATAGATGAAAGCGAGAAAAATAATTAGATATATTTTCTATAAAAGTATCAGTTACGCGTGTCAATATATCGTTGATGTCAATAGTAATTGTACATTAGACTTTTGTTTTAACTTCAATTATAACATATTGGTTCCAATTTCCGTTATTGACTCGTTACACTTCCTTCTCTTTGCTAAACAAGATAGATTTTTGACGTATAGAATATATCCAATCATCTTGAGGATATGTGTATGAGTTGATTCTGTACTCACATTCATAAGTAGATTAGTTCATAGAGCAAAACATAGTCGATGTGATTAATTAGAGCTTGCGGCGAATCACAAACCATAGTATGAGAGTATTCAGAAGATCATTCTTTTCTATTCTCTGACGTATCATTTAACATTTCACATTATTCTTGTAATTGTATTGAGAACGTGTTTCTATTATGAAAACTCGTTTGAATTTAAAAATATTGACAACATTAAGATAGAATAACAAAAAAAGAAGTTTATACATCATTATTTCATTGTTGTTTGATTTCTTGATCTCATTTGATGATTTTCAATTGTTATTGTTTGATCGAGTGTTCTGTCTATTATTTGAGAAGGAGCAATTTTACTCATTTTGATTATTTTACAAAATAGTAATTCTACAGCCATTCGTCGAATTTCATTCGATAAACAAACATAGACATAAAATGGAGCAGCACTACTAGCATATAAATTGAGTCGAACAACATGTTGAATAAATGTTTCCAAAGCTAGCCGATAAGGATCTTTCGCTTGAGTAAGTGTAATTCCTGTATAAAGATATTGTACACCATATGGTAATGAAGTAACCATACAGACTAATGTTTGAGCGATGATCAATGAAGTTAATTGTCGTTCTATACGTTGAAAACGACCTTGATTCGAAGAATTTTGACCTAATTTTTTAACATGACTGTAAGTTAAATAGCCAAAGATAGTTAATACAATGAATGGTATAAAGAAATAGAGGACTGGTAGAAGAAAATAAGCAAATGCATATGTGAGACCTTTTGATGTACTAACACAAGACATAACACCAGATGAACTCTAAAAGAATAAAAATACATCTATGTATTTCAAATTGTTTACTAGAAAATATGTATCGTTTTACCGTGCTGATATCATTGTAAAGTAATTGAGGTACTTGCATAAGTGCCCATATAAATGTATTTATGATAAGAAATAATTGTGCCCATTTGATAGAACTGAATCGACGAATTTTATTCGATCGAGAAGTTGATGCCCATTGATCAATAGTACAAAGACATTTTGTATATAAAGTAGCGAAATTAGTTACACCAGTAATATAACTTCGAATTCTACAAACAGCTGGATTAAAGAAAAATAAAGCAATATTTCCTTGAACTTGAAAACCATCAGTCATAATACGATAACCAAGTGCAATAGCCAAAAAGATGAAATCACAAATTGCTGCAACAAGAATATATTGACTAGAAGAAGTACGACGAAGTTCTTTTTTTGATGAGAAAATAATTATAATTGCCAAAGATCCAAATACACCAAAAAACCATAAAAAAATACCTCCTATCTTATTGACATATTGACCATATAGAACAAGGTCATTAGTTGATGGTGCCATCTTATATTTCGTTTACTATATTTTAAATAATCTAAAACTAAAGAAAAATTATTTTTTTACAGAATGAAAATATGAGCGAGTAAATCATCATTTTTTTCCACATCTACTGTATTATATATTATCAACAAATTATCCAAAAGGTATGTAGTCATCTCATAAGAAGAATAGTTGTCGCCTCTTCGAATGGATTTTAATGATGATGCCAGAAACTAATCTATTAGTATTATGTTATACTGATGCTTATATGAACATTAATTTCTACTCGACAAGTGCACGATAATTTTCACGAAATATTGATGTTTGAAGACTAACCTGTCTTGCTAATCAATATAGATTACATATTACATTGAACAATATGCAGATACTTACGATTAAATAAAGGAAAATATAAAAAAATGAAATAGATAATATTTTCGCCATTGATTTATTCTCTTCTTTTGGTATAGTACACGAACAAGTAAAAAACTACTAAAGATAGTTTGCACAAAAAAAGCTTGTCCCCATAGTTTTTTATTTTTCTTCTCAGAAGATCTATTCATTTCTAATTGTTATAGTAAGTCCATAGAAAATACTACAATGGGAAGCTCTAAAAACAATTATACGATGATGTAAACGCTGTGCAATGAACTCGCACTTTTGATTTTAATAACTAGAAGGTTGCATCAAATTTCCTGGGGGATATTGAAAATGCGACATTAATTAAACTTCTAGAATAGAGGCGACAATGAATAGGAGCTGTCAAAGAAATATATGACCCAGTAAGAAACTGACTACTAGTCAATTTCATTAAAAAGCGATAAGATTGATTTTTCAATAGACTATTTTCATCAAGAAAAGACATTGAGCTGTTTCTGAGGGTTCTGGTTTATGAAGAAAAAACAGATCATCAAACCCTAGAAAAGATGTAATTGTTTTTTGAAGCTTCTGACTTTAGAAATAAATAAATTCTCTGAGAGAAAATATGAAAATTTATGAGACCAAGTTGTTTTTTCCAATGATTAAATAATAAATAATTCGCAAACAAGTGAATTTTAATTAATTTAAATACCATCGTAATTGACAATCGACTAATTTTGAAAACATTGTAAAATGAATATGAAAAATTTAGATATTATTCTTTTCGATGTTTTTATTTGAATTCACAAGTGACATTAGATACTTATTATTTTATATATCATGCTGTGATTGTATCTTTTGTATGATAAATAGAAGTTGATGAAGGTTAATATTTCATTAAAAGTCTATTGATAAATCGATTACAAATATTTTGTGAAGAATTTCGAAGTTAAAGAATATTTTAAACATACTACGAAATTCTAAAAGTTAATTTAGGTGATATTTATTTATTAATTGAGGATTATGAAAAAGACGCTCTTAAAATATAAGAATTATTATTACCTCATAATCATCCGAATGTTCTTGAAGCATTGTATATTTAAAACGAGCAAAAGTAATAACTTAGAATGTATTATTACTCAAACATCCATTTGTGACATTATTTTTGATAAAATAAAAAAATCTTTTGATTGAAGAAGTTTAAGATTATATGTGTAATGAATATGAAGAAAAATATGATTTTTTTTATACATAATACTACTTACGCTTTTTATTAAACATATTATCACAAAAAAAAGTTTTAAAATCAACGCTATTGTCTATAATAATTTAAGGGTGTAGGCGTTATGTCGACGATGAATATTATTATTAACATTATATCTTATTCATTACTCTCAATATCTAAAGTATAATTCTAGTTAACTATGTTAATCTAAATATGCTCATTTATAATTAACTTTTTGAAGACGGGTGACACCTATATGCGTCGTTGATTTTAAATTTGTTGAAGATCACTAGTTGTCAACTATCTATTTGTTATTCTGTTTCATATTGTTATAAACTTACAAAACATATTATATATATATTTGTAATACATGTCAAACAGGAAATGAAGTTAATTAAAAATTAATAGTCAATTATTTCAAAAAATTTCTTTTTGCTTTAATTATTTTTCAGAGAAAAACAGCATCAAAAAGAAAGTTAGTTTTACATCCATATTTAGATATAACTGACAAAGCACGGATTTCTATAACCAACAAAAAAGGATAATTTCGTGATTTTTGACTTCAGTGATGAATGAGTTAGTATAATACATTCTTTTTTAATGAATCAATGATGAGATTATCTATATCAACAGTTATTTTTGCACTACCTTTAAATATAATTGTACTGAAAATATTTCAACATTATCAAGTATAGATTCTTATACATTTATTTAATAAGACAATTTCGAAAAAAATATTTTAATTGATCAAACATCAATATTCTTTTAAATATATCAAATAAAACATCATTGATAACAATGTTTATTGATAGTAAATAATAGAAATTATGAAAACTTGTGTATATACAACTGTCTAAAAACTTGATTATTATTATGAAAAAAGTTTGTTTTTGTTAAAATATATATTTATTTATATGTCCTAAATTTGAGAAAAAGTAAACACATAAATGCCGATACTTTCTTTTATTTTTAACAAACTTTGATAGTAAAAAGGACATTCAAATATTTGCATTTTGAAATATTTTTTCCCGAAACCTTGAAGACAAATAATAAAATATTAATTCTTTTTACCTTTAATTATTGGACATATTAAATCAGTATATACTTAAAGTCGATAAAATAGTTTCTTTCACAAATTCTCCCTTAACAATG
>CAJNOI010000614.1:19448-34537 GCA_905250115.1 Adineta steineri
TATTATGTTTGTACTCGAGGAAATACATTCACTGTTCAACAAATATTCGATCAATTGGCTTCAGCTCCTAGCATAACACTTCCATCAACTGATCGAGGTGCTTATGCAAATATGTATGGTGTTTATACAAGTAGTACTAATGGAAGTTTATCATTTGTTACTTATACTGGTATACAAAATAGTCATATTCAATTTCAGACTGAGATTTCTGGTGTTTATCCAGCACTTAACAATGGACTTGGATCTATTCAATATTATAACAACTCAGCCACTATTTACAAAAATATTGGTACATCATTTCAACCACAACTTGTGCCAATACTTAATTTTTCATCATTATCGACACCTTATACATTTGCCATAACATCACAATACATATATATAGCTTATGCAAGTAGTCATACAATTATGACTATTCATGATTTATCAACAGGATCTTTGTTATTCAGTACATCATATCCTACTACTCTAAGTAATCGACCAGCTGTAGGTTATTGGAATGATACAATTATTGTTCTTGATCAATATGTAGCTATGGAATATACTTTAAATGGTACTTATAAAGGAAATTTGACTTATTTTAATGGTACACAAGCAGGAGCTCGTCATTATATTCATTATGATTATGCAGGACGACGATATACATGCAATGGTAGTGGATCATTTTCTGGTATTTATACATTTTTACTTAATGGAACACAACTTGCTCATGGACCAGCAACATGTTATAGAGCTTTTCAAGTTTATATCACTAAAGACCAAGCAATTCTTATCAACATTCCGAATATAGCAACCATGAAAGTTATTAACTTTAACTAAATAAATTTTAATTTTAATAAAGTATTTTTGCCGATTCAAAATAAATTCAAATAAAATATATTTATTTGAAAATCTGAGAGTGAGGATATGCATGAGTATGTGAATACTCGATGAACATAGCACCCACGCTCATCTTCGCAAGAGCAATACTAATAACAAATGTCAGGTAATACATCTCGATAATTTTCGAATACTCAAGACTAGCTACTGAGTTTTCTTTTCCTGTATAAACTATAGAATTCCAAGTATATCCATTTGTATCAAATACTTTGTAGATTTCAATACCATATTTATGCAATTTATTCGGAATATATTGCTTGTAGAAGAGTCGACCTCGTAAGGGCACCATTATTTCATCATAATAGTAATAAGGGAATTGGGTATACAAACTAACTTAAATATGATTTTAAATAAGATCAAAAGTGAAGTCAACTTTGCTAATCTGTTTTGTGGAGTGTTAGTGTTAGAAACAGTGGAGTTCAATGTATCAAAGAAGTCATACATTCTCTTTATTATCATGTTACTATTTTAAATAGTAATCATTATTTTATTCATATTTGAAATTCCACTATTTATAAATATATGATTAATTTTTTTCCATTTTTATGATAGTGATGAAATCAAAAACTAGATTGTTATCACTAAAAATGTTTCATGTATCATTCAGATTACTAAGATTCAATGAAGGAATAGAAATGTAATTTAATTTGATGTTATTAATAATATCAATAAAAAAGCGATCAAGGATGTGAATGCTTATTTATTATTATTATCAAATTGATTAGTTACATGAATACAACATTAGAAATTAAAGTAAATAGAAAATGATTAGGATTTTTTTAGTTACTACTGTTCTTTTCACTGATCCATATCATTAACATCCCATTAAGTTTCAATTCAAAACTGCAAAATAATCGAACGAATAAAGATAGCATCGACTTTACAATCAATTATTGATCGATAATTTTAGTTCTTACGTTTGTGAGAGTCTTCATTGAGATTTAAGAAATTTTCTTATGTCTTCAGACGCTCCATAGAGTATTATTTAAAATATATTTCAATTGAGGTTTTTTTTAATCATTACAAGAAAATTTTATCATAAGTAGATTAAATATATATTTATATTTGTTTTTTATTCAATAGATTTATAATTGACAGAGATTAATAATATATTATAAAATCATTTGTTGATAATATAAAAACATACTTTATTTCATTTAATTTTTAATCGTATTAATTTAAAAATTTTAATTATAATTCTAACTTTATATTCTATTGTTAAATATCAGAATAGGTTACATTGAATGCAGTTCAGATCAATAGCGAACTATTGGAGAAGCCAATCGAGAAATTGTTTCACTTTGAGGAGACATGGTTCAACCCAGTAAAAGTAATGCATTAAAGAGAAATGAAAATCGCAAAACGACATCTATATAATACTTTATTCGATAACATACGGATATTCTATATAGAGACACATCCTTTTTTCAAAGAAAAATAGTACAAATGTGAAAATATTTGCTTTCAATATCTAATTCAATACGATATGGATATTTTCATTTAAAGAGATATTATTTTTCAAGTTCCACTTCTCCTTATAAGTGGAGATATGAATAAATCATTTCGTGTTATAATTTATTCATTGCTGCTGGTAAAAAACAATATCTATAAGAATATCCTCTTAGAGGCAAAAAATAAAATGAATCAAATATCTCTTTATATATCTTGCATTTCTCCTTGAAGTGAAACAGTTTCTCTCGGTTAAGGGATATGGTCCATCCCCCGGTTAACCCTTTACCCCCTGGCGGGTCATTTTTGACCCATTCAAAAAAACATTTTTAGAAAATAAAGGAAGCATGAGACTCGAAAACTCCCAAAACAATATTTGTAGGGAACTCCAAAAGCTATCGATTGGCAAAAAGAATATTTTGTTTTGTAGCTCTGTCTCCGAGATAAATGACTTTTAAAATCGATAATTTCGAAAAAATATGAAAAAAAAAAATTTTTTTTTTAAATCATTTTTCTACCTCTAAGCAATATATATCTCGGCGGGTGGGTGTGTGATTTACATCGAGGGAAATGTCTACTAGTAGATTATATACGTTTCAAAAATTTAAAAAGCATTAGGTAGGTAAGATATGTTAAATCAGACAATGGTCACTCGAGGATTTCAGAAAATCAACGCCTTAGGTTCTCGACGTCCACACCCCGATAATAACGTTTTATTTAAACCATGTAATATTATAGAGTGAACAATTCTCTACAAAATAAGACGTCTCCGAGCTCTCTAAGATGTTTTTTTGCGGAACTACATGAGTATTACGGAAAGTCTCTGAGACTTTTTTCAGGTCGATCCCCGTACCCCCCCTCAACAAACTACCGTAAAACTCAAGTCTGTGTTTGATCGATCTGCCCATACTTTTAGCATATTGGAGGCACCAATACTCTATTCCAATTGTTGTTTCATCAGTAGCTCTTCTAGAACCGCGCCAGGGGGTAAAGGGTTAACTAAAAAATTAAATTATTATTCGAATAAAGATATTAATGATTCTAAAATAACTTTAATCTTGTTTTTTTTATATGATTATCAATATTATTTATTTATTTAACAGTGAATATATTAAATTAGTAGACCTATAATAACTTTCGATAAGCAGAGAAAAAAACTCATTTTATCTAAGTATGTTGATATGCTCATGTTTATGAAAATATTCATTAAACTAATAATATTTAGATTTTATCTTAAACGTGTTGATTACACTGTATTTTCTTATTTCTTCCGTTCGTATTTTGATGTGCTACACATATTTGATATAAAATATAAATATAACTTTATTTTTCTATCATATTGATAATTATGTGTATAATCGTGCGTGCATGATCGAGCGTCCAACGTTCGAATGAGTCATCTTAGTTATATTTTTTTTTCCTTTCTGTATTACCTTACAGGCAAAATAGAAAAAAAATGTGTGCTCATTCAACCATTTATCCTCTTACTAAACTTATACCAATAGACAAAACATACACAAATTTTTAATATTATTTGTAACTAAATGAAATGACTGATAGAGAACCATTATTGAAAAAAAGTGCTAAATTATCCTATGATGCTGATAATGATCAAGATAAACGACGTAAACGACGATTCTCACTTAACACGTAAGATAAAAAGAATAGTAATAGTCGTAATTTGTTTTTCGTAATATAAGTAGAGAAAGAGGTAGAAAGGTTTCGATCATCCTGTATTAAACAATTGCTTTTTGCAAAGTAATATAAAGTAGGTCACTTTATCTCTGATAAATAAAAACTTTCATACATGAAGATTTAAACTTAAAAAAAAGAATATTTATCAATTACGATGTTAAAAATGAAAACTCTATTTATTTTTTTTTGATAAATCATAGCATGAAGAAAATAATATATATTTACTATTATTTATAGTTTTTCCGGTTGGCGTCAATGGTTTTTTAAGCAAGAGGATACTGTACAAGTAGTTAATGATCCTGATGGGATAGACACTAATGAGCTGGTTCATGTTTTTGAATTAGTAAGTCTATCTTCTTAGAGAATATATATTGATTGATATATTAAATTTAATTGTAGTTTCGTTTTTCTGATCGTACTGACTATATATTGATGATTATTGTCATGTGTCTATTGATAGTATTTGTTGGTGGTCTTACAGCTAGTCAAGTTGTTTTTGGTCAGTTGATAGGATTATTTGCTCAAGTATCATTTACTGAAAATTGTAATCTTCAACATCAAACTTTGGATATAAGCAAATATAAATGTCCACTGGGTATCGAACTCAATTCAGCGAGCAGTACTCGTCTACTTAAGTAATTAATTACAAATTTTATTGTCTATAGTTCGTCGTTTTTACTTTAGATTGTGTCATATTAACAATGCTACGTTGACATCAAATTCAATTCCAGTACCGTCTTCGTTTCGAACACAAGTTATGCATCCAATTCGTTGGTTGTTTAGTATGTCTAACGATTGAAATAGTATAAATAAATAAGACAATTTATTCTTTCTTTGTATATTATTATAGTTATTGGTGTGGTTGAATTTATATGTGGTATAACTTTATATGTTCTCTGGACAATTTCAGTGAAAAGACAAGCATCATGTATGAGTGTTCGTCTCTTTCAATCTATTCTACAACGGGTAACTATGATGTACTTTAAACTCACATTATTTATATTCATGAAATATCTTATGTTGACTAGTAAACAAGAAAGACGATATTAAGCAATAATTGCTTTAATAATAGGTGAAAACGTGGGTGTAAATATCGTTTCGACTGTATTCACCTTTTAGGTTAATCAAAATAAATCCGTCAGTCACACCATGCTTACCTGAGTTAACGAAATGATTTTCAAATAAAAATATGACAGAAAACTCATTTATATTTCTGAAAAAAAAGGTTTTCAAAACATGATTATGAAATATTATGAAAAAAATTTATATATCTCATAAAATCATAGTCGAAACTAAAAACCAGTCTGCAATAAATATTAATCAGATAACTTGAGAAGTTATTTTTTATATAGTGAAAATAAATTTATTTCTATATTATTTTTTAGAATATTTCATATTTTGACAAAAATCCAATTGGTAATCTTAGTTCCAAACTGTTTGAGTGAGTTATTTCAATATTTTACGTAAGTCAATTGTTTTTTTTTATAGTAATATACGAAAGATTGAAAGTGGTGTTGGCAATGAATTTTTATTAGTAGTTGGAGTATTATTTTGTATAACCTTGAACATAGTGGTATCATTTATTGTCAATTGGAAATTGGCATTGATGTTGGTGTGTATTTTACCTCTAATTATTAGTACATCGATCATATTTTCAAAGGTATGCATTTGTTACTTCAATTAAATGAACTTCTATAGATTTTATTAGATAATCGCTGTCGAAGAAATGAATGTATTGAATTCATATTCAAAAGCTGGACAAATTGCTGAAGAAGTATTTAGTTCACTTCGAACGGTTCATTCACTCAATGGTGCTAAATTTGAACAAAAACGGTAAAATTATTTTCCAAGAATAATTTAGTCAAAAAAAATTATGTCTGTCGTATTTAGATACGAAAACGAATTGTATCCTACTACTCAAAGTAGTATTCGACAAGGTTCTGTATTTGGTATATTTGCTGGTTGGTTATCCTTTGGTACATATCTTGTTTATGCAGTCGGCTTTATGTTTGGATGCGTGATTGTCACTAATCGAAATTCACAAACAATGAGTTTTACTGATATTACTATCGTAAGTAATCCTATTAACGTAGTCATCTAATTTGATTCAGTTATAAGCCTTTTTCTTTGCATTTTATCCTCTTGACTAATACAAATGAAATATTTTATTTGATTTTTTACAGGTTGTTACCGTCTTTGCACAATCTATGGCTCTATTTAGTTATATTGGTCCATTTCTTCAATCAGTTTCAGAAGCTCGAGGTGCTGCAGTACCAATATTTCGACTTATTGATGCCGTATGTTACATTATGTTTATTTCTTTTATAGTGTATTATAATCTATATTTATCTCCATGGTTTAGGAAGACGATGCAAAAATAAATGAACCAGAAATATGGGAAGACGATAAATCCAATAAACAACTCGTTGGTATCAATGCTGATATTAAATTTGATAATGTCAACTTCGTTTATCCATCTCGAAAAGATATGTCTATTTTAAAGAACTTTAACTTTACTGCTCGTACTGGTCAAACAACTGCTATTGTAGGCTCAAGTGGTTGTGGTAAGTCATTTTTTCATAAACAAATCAGATGAATTGATCAGCAGCTACCAGGATTTATATAATGTAATAATTTATTTATAGGAAAAAGTACATGCCTATCACTTCTTCTACGTTATTATGAACCTTCATCAGGACGTATTTTGATCAATGGACATCCAATTCAAAATTACAATCTTAAACAATTTCGACAAACGATTGGAGTTGTTAGTCAAGAACCTGTATGTTATTTTTTTTTCTGTTGCTTTCTCTTTTATTTATTCATTTTTGCATAGATACTTTTTGCTGCTAGTATTTTTGAAAATATTCGTTTCGGTAAAGTAACTGCTACACAAGCAGAAATTGAAGAAGCAGCACGACAAGCAAATGCACATAATTTCATCATGGAACTACCTAATGTTTGTAGTTAACATTTAAATTTATCTATATACATATTTACTATTTAGAAATATGAAACGCTCGTTGGTGAACGTGGTGTACAATTGAGTGGTGGTCAAAAACAACGTATCGCTTTAGCTCGTGCTCTTGTCAAACAACCCACTATACTTTTATTAGACGAAGCAACTAGTGCACTTGATAATGCTAGCGAAAAAATTGTTCAAGAAGCACTTGACAGAGCATATCAAGGTCGTACAACTATAGTAATTGCTCATCGTCTGAGTACAATTCAAAATGCTGATCATATATATGTAGTAGATAAGGGAAGTGTGATTGAAGAAGGCACACATGAAACATTGATGGCAAAAGAAGGAGGTAAATATCAAGAAATGATTAAAAATCAACAAATAGACAAAGTAACTGGTGATGAACATGATACAGTCGGAGAAGTAAAAGTAGATGAAGAAATTGAACAACAAACTGGTACGTTAATATTCTATTAGTAATAATTTTGATTTTGATTCTAAATTTATAGGTGAACGATCTCGTCTATTTAGTGATAAACAAGTTGGTGATACAAACGAAGTAAAAGCATATATAATTTAATATACAGAAAGTAATCGTTAATTTTTTTTCTGTTATAGGAAAGTTCAACTTCAGAAGATGAGCACGCTGTTTTTCTAAGACTTTTGTCAATGAACAAACCAGAATGGTTTTCTCTTCTCGTCGGTGCTATAGCAAGTATAATCAATGGAGTATCTATATTACTCTTTGCATATCTAATTGCTCATACCATCCATGTAAGTAATATATTTCTTTCTATATTTTGCCAAAAAAATAATAACTTTAAAACATATTTTTCAGCATTTTACCGATTGTGATTACAATGAACGGCGTCGCAAGGTATTCATTTTCTGTTTACTCCTTGTATTAATGGGTCTTCTTATATGGACGTTTCGTTATATTCAAGTAGGAATATTAATTTAAATCTTATTTTTTATTCTAACTACCTTTTGTTTTTTAGTACACAGCTTTTGCTATATCGGGATCAAGATTAACGGAACGTATTCGTTCAAAAGCATTTGAATGTCTTCTTCGACAAGAAGTCGCTTATTTCGATCGACCAGAAAACAGTACTGGTGCTATATGTGCTCGTCTTTTTACAGATGCATCAGCTGTACAACAAATGACTGGTACAAGATTAGGTGTTATTTGTGAAACTTTAGCACTTATCTGTTTCGGTGTATTATTTGGTATTTTCTTAAGTTGGCAATTAACATTGATTGCTTTGTTTCCATTTCTTCTTCTTATTCCTGCTATGTATCTCAATGTTCGCTTAGAAATGTGGTTAGATGGAATGTGTAGTCGCATTCGTGAACAAGCAAACATGGTAAAATCAGATTATTTTTTTTTCTAATTATTTTCTCATTATTTTGATAGATTGCAGTTGAAGTTATTAACAATATGCGTACAGTTAAACAGTTATCTGCAGAAACAGAATTGTTGAATAAATATTCTGACCTTATACATCAAACAGACAAGTTAGTCTATTCAATATGTATATATAAATCTTTAATATATTTGTTTTACTATTTTATAGATTATATCAAAAATATTCTTTACTATCCACAATACCCTATGGTTTATTTTGGATGCTTGATGCGTACACAACGGCATTTCTATATTGGTATGCTCTTATACGTCTTGAAAAGAATCAATTTACAATAGATCATGTCATAGTGTAATTAAGACAATAGTTAACTAATTGAAAGACAATGTATTGTTCTATGTTTATTTTTCTAGAATTATTGCTTTTGTCGTTTTTGTTATGCAAGCAATGAGAAGTATCGAAACTATGTAAGAGATCATCTATATTTAGTTAATATTTTAGTTTATTATAATTTTATATAGGGCTCAACAAATTGGTTCATCTTTATCTGCGGTTACAACATTTTTTAACTTATTCGATCGAATACCAACTATTGATAATACATCAGAAGAAGGAGAACACTTGGTACGAGTTCAAATAAAAACCATTCGTATTTTTACTATTATAATGTAATTTATACAGGCTAATTTTCGTGGAGAGATTGAATTTGATCAAGTTCAATTTGCCTATCCTACTCGTCCAACAGTTACTGTTCTCAATAAATTTCAATTAAAAATTAAATCAGGTAAATGAAATAAGATTTTAGTTTACTTTAATTTTATTCGTCTGTGTCTCTAATGCTTATCTAGGTCAACGTGTGGCATTTGTCGGTATGTTTAAACTAACCGTTTTCTCATTTATTATCAATACAATATATTTGATTTAGGTGCATCTGGTTGTGGTAAATCTACTACCACTCACTTATTGGAACGATTCTATGATGTTGGACTTGGTCAATTAGTTAGTATTACTTCTAATAAATATATTTTGTCTATTATTTAAATAATTATGTAAATTTTAGCTTCTTGATGGTACTGATATTCGACAATTGAGTATTCATTGGATTCGTTCTCAATTGGGTCTTGTTGGTCAAGAACCAGTTTTGTTCAATTTAACAATTGCTCAAAATATCGCCTATGGATTAGAAAATATCCCAGAAGACGATATTATTCGTGCAGCAATGAAAGCGAACATTCATGACTTTATTCAACGATTACCTCTAGTTAGTACAGAAGAAAAAAACAAATTTATTATTTACGATTATTAAATTGTATTTTTAGCGTTATGAAACAAAAGTAGGAATGAAAGGCAGCTTCTTATCAGGTGGTGAAAAACAACGTATTGCCATTGCTCGAGTACTTCTGCGACGACCAAAAATATTGTTATTAGATGAAGCTACAAGTGCATTAGATTCATACAATGAACAAGTATAGTTATTTTTTATATTTTATAATTGAATACTTTAAAGTGATCATTTATAGGTAGTACAACAAGCACTTGAAAAAGCTCAAACAGAAGATCCTAATCGAACATCATTGATTATTGCTCATCGTCTTTCAACTATACAATCATGTGATTTAATTTGTGTTATTGATAACGGACATATAATTGAAAGTGGTACTCATACAGAATTAATACAACAACGTGGTGCTTATTATGCAATGCTTCCTAAAGATAATTTATGATGCTAAATATTTAATTTTATAATTAAAAAAATTATTTTAGCACACATAAAATAAAATTTTGCTTATATATATATTGATTTGTTCAAGAGTATGCAAGTGGTGAAACGATAAACTACTAAAAGCCAATTAAGCAAACGACAAATAATCTATATTTCTCAAAAGTTTGTGTGAATAACAATGACACAATACTGTAATTGTTTTCAGCTATCTAATGTCTGTTTAGCAAACTGCTTAATAATTTTTCATCATATATTTCTATTAAATAGATTGTACCAATAATTAGTTATCCACTAAATTCTTCGACAAAAATTATTCATCATGGTACCCGTGCAATAGAAAAATAATAAAAGTATTTATAAAGACAAGTGAAAAATCATGTTATGAATCAAATATCATAACTTTGAAAAGATTGTATCTTATTTAAATAAAGTATTCAATCGATGAAATTCGCCTTTAAATATCAGGTGAATTATCATATATTTTTTAAAATTTTTAGATTTTATATGAAACGCGTTTGAAAGCAAGTCAAATTACTAGAGCATTTATACGCGTTTCTGAAATAAATTGTGTTTAAACGCTTCGTTGATTCATTGGAGATGCGTTCATTGTTAGCGTTTCAGAGACATTTGGAGGCCAAAAATATCTACATCGGATGTTACCGACAAAGAGACAACTTAGTGAAATGAAATGGAATTGTCAGAAAAAAAACATGCGCAGGCAGCTTTTATTTATCTGTCATCTTTTTATATTTTAACCTTCATTTGAACACTTTTTCTCTTATCTAACTTTCAAAACAAGTAGTTCATTAGTATAATAATGGATTCAATACGATTTTGGTCATATCTTCTTCTTATTATTCCATCAATTATTTGTTCATTATTTGTTCTCTATAATCTTTTGTTCATTCGTACTCTACGTCTTGCTCTTAATAATCATATTTTCATTGTTCTTCTTTTCATTGGTTTACTTCTTGAAGTAACAATATATCCATGGATGCTTTTTTATTATCACTTTAATGGTATATGGCAACGATCAGTTATTTTTTGTCAAATCTGGGGATTTCTCGATTGGGGAGTTTTTGTCCTTTATATAATACTTCTTGCATGGGCTACAATTGAAAGACATATTCTTATCTTTCATGATCGATGGGTATCAACTAAAACAAAAAGAATGTTTCTTCATTATCTTCCTATAGTTTTCCTTATTCCATATAGTCTTATTTTCTATATTATTATTTATTTCTTTTCACCTTGTGAAACAATGGTTTTTGAATCTCCAATGATTTGTTTTTTTCCATGTTTACTCTCGGCTAGTTTCATAATTATATGGGATGGAATAATTCATCAAATTGTAACTGTTCTAATCATTATTATATTTAGTATTGCTTTACTTGTACGTGTTGTTTGGCAAAAATATAGAATACATCGAGCTGTAGATTGGCGAAAACATCGAAAGATGACAATTCAGTTATTATCTACTTCATTTCTTTTTCTTATATGTTATTTGCCATTTACAACAGTCTATGTTGTGAATCTATGTGGAATATCAATAAGCAACATTCAAGTGCTTTTAAATTATAGTATATTTTTAACTTATCTTACCGTACTTCTATTTCCTTTTGTTTGTGCTTTATCATTATCTGAACTTCGTACTAAATTAATCAAAATCTTCAAATTTCATCGACAAATAAATGGTGTTGGCCGTGCGCCACCAGTTATGAGATTTACTACAAACAATCGAGTGGGTGTTCAGTGAACAAAACCGTTTTTTTATATTCATTGTTGTGTTGTAATAAAAACAAAATAGAATCATATATTATTAATTAGAAACTATGTATTTATCTTCGCGACCAATAGAATAAAATGAAAAGGAATGTAACAACTTAGATTTAATTAAAAATGCGATGTGATAAACTGGTAGCAGTGACTTGAATTATATAATAAAAAGGATTTATTTAAAGTACCTCTCATTAAATTTTATAGACTACTACAATGAAGGAATGAAATAGTTTTTGTATTTCCATGTGGGTGTATATGGTAATGCAAATAACACCCAGTCTCTTGTCCGTCGCTTCAACATTACCTAATCAAGTCCATGGGGACTTTCTTAGTGCGTTTGTATAACCCATATCTTTGTCTATTTAAATGTATTGCAAACGAAAAAAAGCAAAATTTGAAATATTTGATCTTGATTAAGGAAAATAAATGAAACGTTCGTGTTTATTATAAAATTGAATATTTGAGTAATTGATTATTATAAGTATCTATAACATATAGATTTCCTAATGTATCCAGTTTAATGGCACTAATATATGATGTATTCTTAGCCATAATAATGATTTTCAATTGACGAGATAAAATATCATATTGATAAATATTATGATTTGAATTAGATCCAAAATAAATATTTCCATAACAATCTGATGTAATACGTTCGGTTGAAGGTAAATTTGAAATCAATGTCAAACCATTTGTTGAACCGATAGACCATTTTTGTATTTGAGAATTATTATCATCATAGAAATATAAAATATCATTTTCATCAAGAAATAAACCTCGAGGAGCTATATTATTGTTCTTCTCTGCATTTGTTGTTATATTTTTAGCCACAATTGTATTATAGATATAGTGTGGTGATAACCATTTTCTAATATATCCATTATTATATTCTGATATGTAAATATTCAAATATTTATCTAAGAATGCATAAGCAACATCCGAAGTAAATGATTTCTTTTCATTATTATTAATAATAATTTTTCCGAATAATAATTCACTCTGCCAATATTTTATTCTATAATATTGTTGAAAATAGTTACTTTGATCATAATCTAATATGTACAAATCATTCGTATAACGATTCACAAGCACAGATGAAGGTGATGTTAATCCATAATAAGGAACAGTTGAAATAGTTTTATTTAAAAAATCATATCTTTGAATACGATCATTGTTTGTATCTGCAATGTAAATATTGTTATGTATATCTAAGAATAAATCACTCGGATGGCACAACTGATCATCATCTGAACCACAAATTGAATTATTTCCAATCAAGATATTAGGTGTTTGAGTCCAACTACTATTCTTTGACATAAGACATGCTGGTACTGATAATGTAATATTTTGTGTTCCATTAGCTATGAAAACAAATATTTACACTTTTATGGTACTCAATATAGAACAAGGGTTATTCGGAATTAATGATGTGCATTTTAATATTAGAAAATTTTTTTTCGCACTATGAAAAACGTTGCAAATTTTCAATCTGTTTCATATTTAAGATCAGATATCAATGTTCAGTTTTACTGTCATTAATAACACCTTGATAATAGTATTAAATCTAATTAAGAATAAGTGATAGACAAACCTTGTACACTGAGTTCATTGTCGATAAAATAACTTTTGATTGAATTATAAGAATTTGCAATGTAGATGTTACCATTTGTTGAGTCAAAGGCTATGGCTTTTAAACGATTTAATCCATAGATGGAATCTGTATTATGAGTACTTATAATGGTAATGCCTTCTAAACCTGTTATTGCAGTTGATCCATAATATTTGATAATACTATGTAATCCATCAACAATATACAAGTTGTTGTGACAATCAACAGCGATATCTACTGAATTTGTAACATCTTCTGCAACAGTAATACCAGCTTTTGCTCCAGAAGACCATCGTTGTGTTCGATTATTTCCCTCATCCATAATATATAAATCATCATTAATATAATGTAGATAAATGGCACGTGGAGAATTTAATTGATTTGCTTGATTACCTTTAGTTCCATTTCCAGCTACGACACTGTAATTCTCATAAAATGGTGCCAACCATTTTACCACTCTACTATTATTATATTCAGAGGTGAATATATTTAAATTCCAATCCAAGGAAATACCAAAACAAAGACTATTGGTATTATTAATAATAACAATACCTTCTCTGGAATTATTCGGCCAGAATATTACGCGATATGAATTATTAACATTATGATCAACAATATACATGTTTTCATTTTGATCAACAAATATTGCTGTCGGATAGCGGAGTTCTGGACGAGTATCGACTCCATTTCCGGCAGCTATACTTTCTTCTCTTGAATATGATTTATACTTTAAAATACGATTATTGTATGCATCTACGGCGTATAAATTATCATTCTGATCCAGAAAAAGATCTAAAATTCTGTACAATTGGTTGATATATTGATCATCAAGTTTCACATCACCTGCTTCATAATATACAGGAATTAACGGAAGTGAACAGTTTTCTGTAGAGAAATTTCTTCTATTTTCCCATGGTCCTACTAAATGAATGAAAGATTTTTCTTACATTTTCATTGAGAATAACAGAAAAGTTCAATTCAAAAAGATGACACGTTTATAAGATTATTCTCTTAGTCATACATTGATGTACATTACAGCAGTTTCGTTACAGTTCAGTTTATCTTCTGTGTTAGTCACTTAAAGTGTTGACAATCACTCTCGAATACGTTTGTCATTACTTTTCAAGAAAGTCCTAATTAATTTAACACTTTTACTCTATTATTAATCTATTCTACAAATAATATGATTAGTTTACCTGTTGGTATTGAAATTATTATTTGTGTACTAGGCATTGACATAGAAGTTGTTAAATCTGTATGCATATTTTCACTTTGTCTTTCCGATTCGTCCCGTTTTGATTTTTGAGTTATAACAAGTGGTACAATAACAGATATTGAAACACAAATAATTATGATAAATACAATTATATATATAATCATTTTACGATGCATTAGAAGAAAACTACGAATTGTAAATGGCTCTGGATCATAAATAGGTTCCAGAGGAATGAGAAGATTCTGAAAGTTATCCCACATAGTCCAGCAGTAGCAAATAATGAATAAAAATGATTTAGTGAATTTGTTAAATATATTTGCTAATCTAGAATAAATAAAAAGAATTTGTTTTCTATTAAGAATACCATACATACAATAAATAGAGGTTATTCATTATGCTGATTCCAAACA
>CAJNOI010000615.1:0-34497 GCA_905250115.1 Adineta steineri
TGTCAAGAACCAAATCATGAAAATCAAATCGAAAAACTAAATATATCCTACACTGTAGTTATCGATCGTTTCCCTAAAAAATATATTTACTGGCAAAATGTACAACAAGAGATTTTGCGAGAACATTACAAAAAGACATTTGATACAATTCTTGCATGGAATGAAGGTGTAGAAAGATCTCAAGTTGATTCTGAAATACAATCTGATATAGCATGTGACGACGATAAAGATAATCAAATTATGTCGTAAGTGATCAAATTTTGGGTTATTTTAGTTTAATAGAATACTTTTCATTCGATCATCCAGTCTTAGTGAGCTCCAAGAAGCACATGATCAAAAGCATTATGATGAAGATATAGGAGAAAAGCCGATATTGTTCAAAACACTCTCGAAAGATCTTAATACAATTCAGAAAGAGATTTTACGCAAAGAATACGATCAACAAGGTAATAAGAAATTTAATTATTATTGAAATTTGTTCTTTTTTTTTTATATCAGTTAAAATATTTAACACAAAAATGCAACAAATACGTAATGCCATTCAATTGGATAGTTATTTGTTAAAAGAATCAGTTACTTCTACAGATTTATTGTTGAATAAAGTTTCTTCTAATAAAGCACCATTATTTAATCATTCCGGGTTTTTTTATGATATGAAAGCAGAAAATTTTGGCGCCGAGAAGGTTAAACATATTTCATATGAATAGAACTTGACAAAGAATATATATATGTTTATTTTGTAAAGGGTACACCGCCTGTATGTCTTGTTTGTTATAAAAGCACTCATGTTAAATCCGATTGTCCTGAATTGTCTCTCCCAAAGCTGATTGATTTGCCATCAGTTAGTAAAAACTGGATTAATATCATTTCAAATATTTGTGGACGAGTTATGGGTATATGTGTTGATATTCATTTTATATTCTTCTTAATTGTATTTATGTTTCCAGATCAATGTAAACTGAGCAAAGAAGATATTGAAAAGCGAGACGAAATTTTAAACTATTTACAAAAGGAATTTGAAAAATGCTATCCGTTATGTAGTGTTCATGGAAGTGGATCAGCTTATAATGGTTTTGGATTTCGACAAAGTGATCTGGATGTTTGTGTTTTATTAAAAGATCAGGTCTGCTTTTTGATACTTTAATAATTTCTGATTCAGTTTTAATTATAGACTGAAGAATTGAATATTATTATTTTGGAAAAATTATTTCGAATTATTCAATCAGAACCTCAAAAATTCAGAGATATTGAATTAGTACGTGATGCTAGAGTTCCTATTATTCGATGCATAGACAATCAATTTAATATTGAAGTTGATCTTAGTGTTAATAATGCTCTTGTACGTCTTTTGTGTTTTCTATTATTAGTTATGCTTTTATGTTTTAATTTAGGCGGTTGAAAATACTCGACTATTAAAAATCTATACAGAAGTTGATTCTCGTGTGTCTCAATTAGGATATATGCTCAAACATTTAGTTAAGGTACGAAAAGTAACTATAAGTATCGATAACACATCGCTTGTATATGTTAGATATGTGATATTGGCGATGCGAGTAAAGGAACATTATCAAGCTATGCATATATCAATATGGTGATACATTTTCTTCAACAAATTCAACCACCTGTTCTTCCGATTCTTCAACAAGTTGATTCTTTAATAAATACTATAACAATTATTGATTTACGAAATTTTAGTTAAACAACGATCCATCGAATAAGAATGATATGATTCGTCAATGTATGGAGTCGAATGTATATTTCTATGATAATTTACCTAAACTAGTATTTTTATTCATTATTTATTTTTGTTTTTTATTATTATTTTTTTTTAGGGAGCAGTTTGGGTAAATAAAAATGGACCGAATACATTGACAGCAGGTGAATTATGGATTGAATTTTTACGTTATTATACCGAACAATTCGATTATGAAAAAAATGTTGTCACTATTCGACAATTTGAGCCATTAGAGCGTTACAAGAAAGGATGGTTTAACAAAACAATTGCCATCGAAGATCCTTTTAATTTAACGCATAATTTAGCGGATAAATTATCTCAAAAGAGTAAATATTTGCTTCAACGAAAAAATTATTTCTATGTGTTTGAAATAGACTGGACACTTATTCGCCTTGTTTTTATCCAAGCTCGACAACGATTTGGTACAGAATGCAAAGATCGTGTTATACAAGATTCTGATATCGACTGGATTCAGGTTAAACATAATTTACAGATGTATTATAGGATAGAAAGACTCTTTACTTTTAGGATTATCTTTTCAATCGAAACTTTTTACTTTTGGAAAATCCAAGAAAATTAGATAAAGCTAATAAACAAACAGCTGAACCGCTTCAATCTCTGATGGGAATTCGTGTTGATCCAAAATATTATCAATCCTAATCAATAGGACTACTGGAAGAAACACTAAGTTATATTTAAATTAATAGTGATTGAAGTTAAATATAAGATAGAATATCGTGATTTTCAGCGAGATAATGATTTTAACAGGTAAATTTAAAAAAGTTAAAATTTCATCTATTTTTATCTTGTTGAATATTGCCTTCGTAAACGATATTCGATACGCATTTCATTCTATAATAAGGTATAGTTGTGTGCTAAAAGGTTTTGTTTTCGCGGTAGATAGTATTGTCTGAGAAGGAAAAGTGTACTGCCCAAAACACAGAGTACAAGAACAGTAACTAGCATAATATACGCATTTAATTTTGTTGGTTTATGCCATTGATATCCCCACGAACCATCCGCAGGATAATCTTGATGTCGATAGCATGAATATATTTGATTAATCTAGATTTTTTCAAAAAAAAACATGAATAATGAAAACGATTTGAAACAAATATGAACGTTCTTACCTTTTTCTTTTTTACAACTCTTTGAGCCCATGACTTTGAACTATACAAAACTTGCGATACTACTGTCTGATCAATTTCCGTTATTCCAACGTTCTCCTCATCTAGAGTAGTAATCTTCCAAATTGGTCTCCAGAAACGATTTCGTAATGGACCGTCTACTCTCACAGAGATAACTCGACAACGACGTTTGACACATGTCTTCGCTTGTCGTATTTCATTAATTCCAAATATTAATGGGAATAATGCAAAAAAATACGAGAGTACAATGATCGTTACAACCAATGAGCCATTCTTATTAGATCCATCTTCCGTTAAAAATATTTTAAATGATAACCACGACATGCGCAATTGTTTTGTTTTATATCTCGATAATTAATAAATAGATTGATTTGAATTTACCGTTTGATGAAGGTAAGAACATGGTTTTCTATATATACCAAACAGAAAAGAGAAAAATAGTTGTATATCTATTTGAAGTGGGTGTCACTATTTTATCACACCCATACTCCCAAGATAGTTTCTCTTCCAGGACTTTTCATATTGAATTCTAATATTTATTATTTAACACTAAGACAAAAAAACTAGGTATATTACTACTATTATATCAATGACTAATGTTCATTGAATAAACACGTAAGCGTATATGTCAATAGGAGAATATACGACACAAAAGGAAAATAAGAACTATCTTTCTAAAAGAATCGGAATAAAAGAAAGGCAGTATCAAGAACTGAAAGAAAATCATGGATATGCTCAAAATCATTAAAAAAGACAAGAAAAATTTATTACACTATGTGCATCCTTTAAAAAAAATATCTATATGTCTTCTTCACATAAGAAAGCAATTGCTCTTTGCTTATACTCATCCACATCTTATTAGATGGAATGATTTAATTGTTTATATACTAATAAAAGAGTACACTTAAAATGATTATCTCTATAAATACTGGATCAAATTCAATAAACATCTACAGAAGCACATCATTATAAATTGTCTTATCTTGTTGAAAAATCACCCCAAAAGCGTTGTTACCTTACTTTGAGTATTATAATTGTGCTTTCTTCTTAATTCATTTTTGTATACATAAACATCTGTTTGGAATATTTTAGCCCGTTGTGTAAATTATCTTATTTTATGAACACCATTATAATCTAAGATGCGTTCATATTCTCTACTTGCTTATTTTTTTATTTTATTTTCAACAAAAGATGGCACCAGCTCACAACCATAATCTTTTTCTATCTACTGAAATTATCGTATATCTGATATACTTATAAAAATATCCTTAAACATCATAATATGTTTCTTCTAACAATTCTTCAACAACGACACACATCTTGAGGTTGTGAGTATTAATAGTGTTATACGCATCGTAGCTGAAAGTAGTTAATGATTGAAACATTCATATTCATCTACAGATACATCCTCTTTATCACATTTTGTCAACTGTATTAATAGCATAAGTTCTGCCTTTTTCATATCAATCATTCATATGCTCAAAATTAGAAGAACGTAAAAAAGAATAATACATAAAAAAGACACATTTGTCGTTCTATACAACGCAATTCTTTCTATTCTTTAAATAAGTCAATAGTAAATAGAAAAAAAGTGAAGAAGTATGGAGCACATTCTTTTTTCTGTTCTTCACAAAATAAATACTACGTCAATTATTTTGTTCTATCTGAACTCCCTTTCATTACATATATTGTGTGATTTGATCTACGCATAAACAGAATTCCGTTGTATAAAATGTTTTTGCGTTATTCTGATAATGTGTATTTCTATCAATTTAGTTTTTGCGTATTTGATGAAGTATATATACAAGATGCAAAACGTTGATCAGTATAACAATTTTCTCAACGTAATAAAACTTAACAGTTTACACATTTTGTTTAAATCTACTGAATTAAATTGACAAACAATGTCATCAAATCAAAATCAACAAGCTGGTCAACAATGGAACAACCAGCAACAACGACAACAAGATCGTCAAGATCTAAATCGTCAACAAAACCAACAAAATAACCAAAGTTTAAATGCACAACGACAACAACAACAAAATCAACAAGCTGATCAACAAATAAATAACCAGCAACAACAACAAGGTCAACAAAGTAATTGTGCTCAACAATTTAAACAAGCTGGTCAATTTGGAAATGCACAACAACAACAACAACAAAATCAACAACAACATCCTCGACTCATTCACTAAATTGATAATTTTATAGCCTGATAAAAGACAGTCATTTTGTATATTTTTCTGTAATATTGATGTTTTTTTTTGTATTTTTCATAGTTCTTAGAAATTTGTGTGTATGAATTTGAAATAAAATAACTGAGAATGAAAACAATATAAAATTATGTTGTTATATCGAAAGTGATGGAGTTAATTATAATTACGAGAAATATCTGAAAAAAATATTATTATAAATTTTTGAGGTTAATTATAGTCGTTTGTACAGGAGAAAGATCATCCAAAAATATCGAAAGTTGGACACTTAAACATTTTTTTTCTGTTTATAAGCACAAAGAACTTCTGATAAATAACGATACTTGCTTCATATTTAGTTATTTTATTCTGATTACAAGTCATGTTTTACTGTATGATTATTTCTTTTTTATTTTCAATTATAACATTCATATGATTAGTAAAGTCATATTTCTGTAAGGTGGTTGTGAATTAATTAAGCTTAAATAATATAACAAATTTTACACGGTAATCAAAAAATTGATCTCACACCAAGCAATAAGGAAATATCTTCAAAGGATTGAAGTTCAAGATCAGTTTCAAGTAGAGCAAAATCTGTTAAAAAAGCTGAACATCTCACAATCTTGTTGGTGCAATTTCACTTGGTGAAATATGAAATGGAGTATATATCTATATAATTTTGACGTATTATACTATAATCTGAAGGTCGAACGCATAAAAGAGAACATTGATTTTTGGAACAAATAACTGTTTTATTCTGGAATAGGCGAATAAAATTAAAAAAAAATCGTGAATATTAAAAGGTGATATATCTTTCTTCAACACAATGCATATAATATTAATATAAATAATTATTGATATTATTGCATTTAATAATGAAACATCGAATAATGTTTATTTTAAAGATACCATTACCAAACAGTACATTTTTTCATTCGACTATTTCCTTGACCTGGTTTACAATCGAATGCTCGATCATATTCAACAAAATTTGATGTAGGACCATTGACTCTATAAAATAAATATATATATATATAAATTAAGATTATTAATAGTGTAAATATTTGTACCTAAATTGTCCTAGTGAATGCTCATCGGATTCAACACGAGCACGTGCATAGCCATCAGTCATTTTTGCACACCGTATATGAGCATAATTAATGAAAAACATTTGTGTAGGCGAATATTCTGAAAGATCCTGAAGTCTTTTGTCAGCATTTGGATTAGCTTGTATGAATTTTTGATAAGCCTTTAGATTAGAATAAAATAGAAATATATCTTTTCAACTAGATACAATTTAATTGACTAACGTAAAAAGCTACACGTAATCCAATATTATCAGCAATATCTTCATTTTGTGTTTGATCTCCATTTGCCTAAAAAAATAATATGTTCAATCACGAATTTCAAATAAAAAAACTAATTCTTACGTTGATATTAAGATTCGGTACAGTAAAATTATTATATTGATCAACAATACATGTTTTACGTTCAATAAATTTTTCTATTGTTTCATCTGTCCACCATGGAATTCGATTTCCATCTTTATCAAACTGACGACCAATATCATCAAATCCATGAGCTATTTCATGTGCAATGACAACTCCAAGACCTATAAATAATCAGCAATCTTGAAGAATGAAGAAACAATCAAAAACAAATTGAAGAATATTTACCACCATAATTCTGATATCTACAAGATTTACAATTTATCAGTTATATAAATAAAAAATAAAAATAAATGGATTTACTTTGGGGCATCTTTATCATAAAAAGGCATTTGTAAAATACCAGCTGGAATAGCTAAACATAGTAAAAACGATATAATTATATATTCACTGAATCAATAAAAAAGTAAATTTACTAATTTGATTTTTTGATGAGTCATACCAAGCATTAACAGTAGTCGGTGGCAAATAATCCCATGCTTTGCGATCAACATGTTTTCGAAGAAGTTGAAATTCTTCTTTGGCTTTTATTTGAAGTATTTTGAAAATATTATTCATAAAAGATGAACCAAAGACGTACTAAATTATTGAATAATACAATATGAATTATCATTTTCAATACAGAATACATACGTCAGCATATTGCATTTCTAACTCTGTAACATTATCGCTAGCTAAATAGTCTGGATATCCAATTTGTACATCAATAGCTAAAGCCTATTAAGTAAAACATTTTATTTAAATTTATTAGTAAAATAATTATTATTAATTCTACTTTTTCTATGGCTTTATTCTTTGACATACTATCCATCCATGTTGAATTTTCAAGCATATCAATAAATGCTTTTATAATATTAGTAACCATTTCAAATACCTTTAAATAAAATTATTAAAAATATAATAAATATACAAATTTTGTTTTACTTGATTTCGAATATTATCATCAAAATATTTTTTTATATAAATTTTCGATATAGCAAACCCCATGTGTTTATTTACAAAACGTCCACAATTAACTGCACGTGCTCGCTTAGTAGTAGTAACACCAACTACATGATTAAGATTTTCTTTAATGTTTTGAAATTGTTTTGGTAACTTGTGATTTAGATCCATCATAAAACGCGATATAACATAATTTTGTAATATACGTGGTGATACTTGTTCAATAATTGATGAAACACAGTATAAAGAATCGATATCTTCTACAATAACAATATCACTATCCATAAGAGTTACACCAGCTGATGCATAAGCTGAAGTTAAATAATTAGTGAAGTCAAACTAATAAAATAAGAAAATAATAGAAGAAGAATAATAGACAAATTAATTTTAAAAAACTAACACTTATGTTTAATTGTTGTCGTAGTTTTCCAACGGTTGTACGAATTGTTGCATTTGGTCGTTGTTGTTGTTGTTCACCAGTTGTCCTATAACACTAATTGAAAAATAGAATATATCTTATTAATAAGTCTATGCGATTTCTAATCATTATTTGCACTCATAATGAATATCAAAATTTTAGATTCTTTTTGTACCAAATCTTTCTAAGACAAAAGCCTTTTGAGCTTGAACATTTAAAGTAGTATAAAGATCGTATGGAAAAATGACTGACAATCATTTTCTTCATGATATACAACCAACAATATATTGAATACTCTTTAAAAGCACTCAAAACTCAAGATTTTATACATAAACAAAATATAAAATGAATTACTTTTGCAAATTCTTTTTCTAATTTATATACATCATTCACATCTTGTTCGATTGTTGATGTATCATTCGATAATATTGATGCTAAATCAAACATATATTGTCGATAAGCCATAGTAATTTTTGATTCATTCATATAATATTCTGGTTTACCTAATCCAAGATCACCTCGACCAATCTAAAAGAATTCTTATAAATATATAATATATTTCATAGATTTTATGAATTACTTTAAGTACATATTCTGTTGAATTTGTATCATCAACTGATGTACCAATACCAAATATAATATTACTACTATATTTTCGTACTTTAAGTAAACGATCTGATAAATCAAAAGTTGAACTATCCCATGAACTTTGTATAATAGGCGAACCACCAAGTTCATTAGTAATCAATGAAAGTATTAGATTAATACCTTCTTTTTGAATGTTTTGCTCATCTATACATGATTGATATAAAATACGAGCGTTGATTATTGCTTTAGGTTCGTTTGTATCATTAGTTGATGATGATGTTAATATATCTTAATAGAAATAATATTTAAAAAGGAAAATCGTAGAGAAACCGAAAAACATACCAACTATATTATCGTATAATTGTGTTTGCAAGAAATCAGTTGTAGTTGCTAGAAATAAAATTAAAAATTTTTTTTTGATTTATCTTAAATATTTTCTCATACAATCATCAGGTATTCGATTATTTTTAATCCATGTTCCACAAACAAAATGATAAGAATCTTCACATGGGTGAATTGTTCCATCAATACCTTCAGTTAAATACTTTGCTAGAAATATAAAACTAATAGTAATACAATTATATTATTTCGAAGAGAATATACCTGCTTTAAAACAATATGGAGTTACACATAAGTCATTATTCACTAAATTACAAACAAAAAATGATTTTCTTAAAACATAATTTTCAAAATATACTAATTGTTTTAGGTGTTGTTTTATTGTTCTCAGGTAATATAGCATATAAGACAATTTGTGAAAAAAAAGATCACGAATAGAATACCTAGTACAATACGAAGTCTCTTTGAGCATATTCGAGACATTTAAGATCTCACAGATATGCTAATAGAAAAGATTATGGACTTAGTTAATAGATTTACTATGAAAACGCCGTGAGAAACAAATGTCGAAGGAAAGATTTCGTAAGAAAAGGCATCGGAAAAAATAGTCGAATCAAAAACACGAGCGAAAAACGGAAAACTTTATTGCGTTATCAGATGTCGTTAACAATCAAAGCAGCATCGCCGTCATCCTCATTATCCTCACTCTTCATCAAGCATTATTATTTATTGATTGGATAATTTTTTTAGTCGATCTTTTTTTTCTCAACATTTAGTTTTTCGGTGTTTTTATACATACCAATTGATAGATTAGATAATTTACACTTAATCCTTTTTGATGTTCCATCACTGAAACGAACAGCCGCACTTGCAATTGGAATTTAATTAAAATTAACATAAAATGATTATATTTTTCGTTGTTTTAGAAGAAACACTTGGATACTACGTGGACATCAGCAACCAAATTATTAAATCAGTCTAAAGGAAGAGAGAAACATGATTTATATTGCTTAATGTTATATACTTTGAATGAGAAATACTCTCTTCATCTTTTTCTATTTTCTTTTTTATACTAAAACGAAAGGTAAGATCATAAAGGTTTAATCATCTAGTATCCACACCTTGTCTTTCGATTTTATTATTAAAAAATAAAAAAAAAGTAAAAGATAAATATTCGTATTTGTAAATAGTAAAAAGGTGAAAACTTAAATGCAAATGTTAATGTTGATGAACTGTTGAAAGAGATAGCGATATTTTTTAAAAAGTTGTCATATTAATTTAAATCAACATACATTTATATACATATATTTATATTAAATTATAACTCAATAATTAATAGAAAGAAAAAATAATATAACCACAAATTAATGTAGTTAATGTTGAACAGATTATTCTGGAATTTATGTAAATGAAATTAATTAAATTTAAAAATTATTTAAGACTATTTTTTATATTTTCTAATTTTTCTATTATTTTAGATGAAATAGAAGTTAACTCAAACATAAATAAGCATATTTCATTGCAAGAAACTGCCAATTCATTATACTGTTGTACTAAAAGGAAAATGTGATAATAGATTTTATTTCATTTAAAATATTTAACAAAAATAACCAAGTTAAAAATATTAACATAATAAATAACTATTCATGAAAAATTTTACAAAAGAATGGTCTTAACAGTTATAGTATATTTTATTTTAAGACCGATTATGATAATAAGTAATTAACTAGAATTTGTTTCTATTTCACTTCTTTTATGTATAATTAGTTGAAACATTGTTACATTATAATAAAATATTTGTTTAATATCAAACAAGATATTTTATAGTCATCATGATAACTTTATTAAATAAACTACAAAATATATAATGTAGAAAATAGACTTTTCGGAGGTTTTCGCTATACTTCTCACTACATATCTGTAAATGATCCTTATAACTTTTTGAGGCCTGTTTATGGTTGAAGCCTAGATTTAGTACAGTCTCGTATTTTAGTCTTAACTAAATCAAACAGTGTAAGAAAATTGTCTCGAATACTATGCAGCTATTTGCGTAATTTTAACCTGCGTTTTATCCGTTGCGGAGAAATTGATCATACCTAACAGAGTTAGTGCAGTGAAGTCCTGTTACATTTTCTATTAAGCAAGTACTTGATTTTGCTAAATAAATATCATGTCGAAGAGGTTTTAAAGAACGAGTTCTTAGTTTATGACAGGCATTATCAAGATCTAATGAGTGACAAAAAATAGCGTGTGCGAGAGAAAGGTAAAAGAATACTTTACGTATAGTACAGTGGCCAAGAGCGTCTATTCAACTGTTCGAGTATCTCAATATTCACGTATTGGACGAAGTATCCATCTGTTCAATCTTTCTGTTACCTTTCTACTCACCGGGGGCTTTAAGCGTCCAAGTATTCGATTATCTAACTTTTCGACTGATCACATTTGCAAAGTTTTAGCTGTGGTTATTTATTATGATTATGAAATTAGTCCTTTCATCGTTACATTACGAGTGTAATCAAGAGATTATTGACTTCACACTCTTTTTCACGCTAAATCCTAAGCTCCGCAAAGTACTTAAAGTGGTGAAGTACATTATTTTCTTTTTATAGGTGCTAAAACGTATGAAGATGAGACGATCTTTTTCACCCTTACTATCACGAATAGTTGAAAACTATATCGAATCGATAAGTACTCGAACTAATCTTCGATCTTGACATCTACCCATCGAAAGATAAAAAATAACACCACACTTACTACTGGCTTACGGGATAATTTTCTTCTCTTCATGCAGGAGCACCAATAATTTTTTCTGAAAAAGAATATGTAACAATGAGAGCAAAAAATATTCCTTCCGACATTGACAATATCAGAACAATGATAAACAAGTTTTTTTGCCTAAAAGACTGAAATGAAAAGAAATAACTTTTTTGTTCAAAAAGGGGACTATAGAAATGAGAACAAGGAAAATATACCTGCCAATGAGAATGCAGAAATGATGACGGACAAGTTTTCTTGGGAAAAAAGTTTGAGAATGGGAATAAATAAACTTTTTTTCTGGAAGCAAAATGTAACGACGAGAACAGCAAATATTCCTTCCGATATTTAGAATGTAAGAACGATGATTGACAAGTGTTCTTTTGCGTAAGAGGCTGAACTAAAAAGAAGTAATTTTTTTCTGAGAGGAGAATATAGAAAAGAGTGAAAAAAAATTTTCCCAACAAGGAGAATATAACTATCATGGTTAAAAAGTTTTTTTCCGAGAAAAAGGTGCAACAACACAAACAAAAAACAATTTTTTCAGGAGGTAGAATGTAGGAATGAGAATAAGTTGTGTTCACAGACAATGCCTACATGTTTTGCTCATTTCTTTCAACCAAAAACACAAGGAGTTCTTTCAGGATCTTTGTCAAATTCTCAAGGATATAGAGCGGATATACCAACGAGGTGTCATGAGGGATGGACCATATCCCGCAACCGAGAGAAACTGTTCCGCTTTGAGCAAAAATTCTTAACCCTCACAAAGTCAACGGCATATCATTTTTCGATCGAAGTCGAAACAATTCGACGTTCAAACATTAATCCATATCTCTGCTCATGGGGAGATACGAAAAAAATATAAAGAGATATTGATCATTTTATTTTTTCACTCTAAGAAGATATTCCAGCAGAGATTGTTTTTTACCAGCAGCGATGAATTAATTATAATGTGGAATGATTCATTCATATCTTCACTCATAAGGAGAAATGAAAGAAACAAAAAGAGATATCAATCATTTTTATTTTTTCACTCTAAGAGGATATTCCAGCAGAGATTGTTTTTTACCAGCAGCAATGAATTAATTACAGTGTGAAATGATTTCTTTATCAAATTATGTGTTGTTTATTATTTGAACACTACGACAACTATTTTAATACAGTATGAACGATCTTGTTGTAATAAACAGTGTATATACATGGTGGTAGAAATCATCGAAAATCAATGAAAAATGCTGCCAAAAAATACGTTTGAACAAAAAACTAAGAAAGGATTATGTTAACATCTTTCAATTTCCGAATTTTTATGCATGTTGAATACTTTAATTCGGGAAAATGACGTTTCGTACCACCTTTCCATTTCGGACTGCGTGTATGCAATGTGATTGTTTATGTGTAGTTCTATCTGATCGATGATGAATTTTTTTCTGCTATCTGTTTAACCTGATTGTTAGTATCATTTTTCCATTAATCAATTTTATTAATAAATTCAGTAGTGTTTTGTTACACTTTCATATTCATATATGATGGTGGAGAAGTGAAAGAATTTTCTTTTTAAATTCATATATTCAAATGTTAAATTATTAACTTGTTCAATCAAATTTTATAGTTGTTCCAAAAAATGATAATTATAAAATAATCGATGATATGCGTAATGTTGATATAAACGACGATTATGTTATCTACATAAATTATTTGAATTTGTCATTATTTTAATCTATATAATTAATATAGAAGCAATAAAATAAAATCTTCAATATTTTTTCTCTTGCACCAACCAGTATTAAAGAAAAAGAATATACAATCATCTGAGAGTGATATCTATTTTAGTTAGTTAACAAAAGTTTTATTATTTTCAATATTGAATAATGAAAAATATTTATTTCAAACACAATTTCAACTTGATTCGTTTATTTGAAAAAAATACTCTTTTCTGTATTATTGTCATTTATCATAAATCAATTCACTTCTTCGATATATCTAGCATGATTTCAAAATGTCTCACAAATTATTAGAAAACTATAGTATTATGTAGGAAAATCAAAATTAAGTATTGTAATAAAATGTAGTTTTATTTCATATTATATATCATGACAAACAGAGAGATATATGATTTATTCAAATAAAAAATAAAAGTAGATTCATGTTAGTATATGTGACTAAATCATCGATATCAAAAATAAGTATATTTTCATTTATTTTGTTTAGATAGAAACAATTCAATCTATTATTTTAAATATTTCATTAATTATGATATTTTATTTTAGTTAAATATATACACAAGACTGCTCTTAGTCTTCATCAAATATAAACATCATCAATC
This sequence comes from Adineta steineri, assembly GCA_905250115.1. Lineage (NCBI taxonomy): Eukaryota > Metazoa > Rotifera > Eurotatoria > Adinetida > Adinetidae > Adineta > Adineta steineri. The sequence goes on from CAJNOI010000615.1 coordinate 13,888, forward strand.
TTTGTTTGAATAAAAATAAATACAATAGATTTGATTCCTCACAAATATTGATAATATTATTTGTTGATTTATTAAATATTCTCATTTTAATTCTGTATTTTATCATTCTTAAAATCTATTACATAGATTTAAATCATAACAACAACAATTTTAATCTTCTGATTATTTTCTTCAACATGAAACAATAACAAATTAAGTTAAACAACATGAAATGAATTATTACGACATTATTATTTAAGAAATGAAGACTTTAATTCTCATTCATTTTGCTATTACTATCATGATAAATTGCTCATGTCTAATGTGATAATGGCATTACTTTTCTCTTAGTCTTCTTCATCTCATGCATAAAAACATTTCAGAGTATCTATAATGAAATGGTAGTTTTTATTAAACAAATTAAGAATAAAACTCATTAGAAATTGAATGTATTTGATCTTCATTATTTTATAATAACAAAACAAAAAATCTTTTTTTTTCTGCAGTATTATCACTGGTTAATTGGATAATGATATTATGAAATCAGATTTATAATAGTTAAATAAAATAATCAATTTATTTTTGTTAAATAATTACAATACAAATATAATAAGCACTACGAGGTCGTAGTTTTTTATTTGTGGGTGTGGGTGTAGCTAAATACAGGTGAATATCTATATTTACACTCACATTCACACACACCCTCAAACGTCTTTCTTTATTTTCCCTATTAATTTGTTTCGAACACCCAAAATCTTAATTGTTTTCATATTTCGACTCTTTTTACTTCGATATTTTTACTTTCGACCTTAGTTGGGAGAATCTATAAAAATATCCTTAAATATCATAATATGTTTCTTCTAACAACTATTCAACAACGACATACATCTTGAGATTGTTAATATCAATAGTATTATACGCATCGTAGCTGATGTGAAGCTGAAAGTAGTCAATGATTGTAACACTCATATTCATCTACAGATATATCTTCTCTATCATATTTTGTCAACTGTCTTAATAGCATAAGTCCTGCCTTCTTCATGTCAATCATTCATATGCTTAAAATTAGAAGAACGTAAAAAAGAAGAATACATAAAAAAAACGCATTTGTGGTTCTGTACAACGCAATTCTTTCTATTCTTTAAAATCAATAATAAATAAAAAAAAAAAAGTAAAGAAGTATGGAGAACATTCTTTTTTCTGTTCTTCACAAAATAAATACAACGTCAATTCTTTTCTCCTATCTGAACTCCCTTTCATACATACATTGTGCGATTTGATCTACGCAAAAACAAAATTCCGTTGTATAAAGTGTTTTTGCGTTATTCTGATAATGTGTATTTGATGAAGTATATATACGAGATGCAAAACGTTGAACAGCATAACAATTTTCTCAACGTAACAAAACTTAATAATTTACACATTTTGTTTAAATCTACTGAATTAAATTGACAAACAATGTCATCAAATCAAAATCAACAAGCTGGTCAACAATGGAACAACCAGCAACAACGACAACAACAAGGGAAGAATTGTCAAAATGCTAACTGTCAACAAAATGAAGAATGTTGTCAAGGTGGTATTAATCAACAACGACAACAAGATCGTCAAGATCTAAATCGTCAACAAAACCAACAAAATAACCAAGGTTTAAATGCACAACGACAACAACAACAAAACCAACAAGCTGGTCAACAACTAAACAACCAGCAACAACAACGACAACAAGATCGTCAAGATCTAAATCGTCAACAAAATAATCAAGGTTTAAATGCACAACAACAAAATCAACAAGGTGGTCAACAAATAAACAACCAGCAACAACAACAAGATCGTCAAGGTAATGACGCTGAGCAAAATTTGAACGCCCAACGACAACAACAACAAGGTCAACAAAGTAATTGTGCTCAACAATTTAAACAAGCTGCTCAAATTGGAAATGCACAACAACAACAACATCCTCGACTCATTCACTAAATTGATAATTTTATAGCCTGATAAAAGACAGTCATTTTGTATATTTTTCTGTAATATTGATGTTTTTTTTGTATTTTTCATAGTTCTTAGAAATATGTGTGTATGAATTTGAAATAAAATAACTGAGAACGAAAACAATGTAAAATGATGTAATTATATGGAAAGTTATGGAGTTAATTATAATCACGAGAAGTCTCTGAAAAAAGTATTATTATAAACTGTTGAGGTGAATTATACATAGGGTAGTCAAAAAATTTTGGCAACAGCTCTCTAAAATTTTGTTCTAATTGGTTTTATTTCTCATGTTGGTCTATTCTAATAGTGTCATCTGTTATGTATTAAAATACCAATACGAAGTTTCATAAGTATTTATTATAGCAAAATTTTAACGAATTTATTGAGCACCTCTATTTTCATATGAAAAAACAGTGCATACGCTCGTATATAAAAACTCGTTCATTATTAGGCTTAACAGCTACACAAATTCATAATGAATTAACTGCTGTTTATGGACCAGATGTAGTTTCAGATAGTATAGTTGCTCGGTGGATTCAACGATTTTTAAATAAGCTAGAGTCCTTGGAAGATAATCCTCGGAGTGGTCGTCTGTTATCCGTCATCACTCAACAAAATACTGATGACGCTAAAGATTCGATGAATGATGATCCACATATTATTATGGATTATGTTACTGTCATCTTAGACACAGTTATCATATCATTCATCGTGGTGGATACTCGAAGATGTTAGTAAAAAATTTACATAAGAAAAAATCACCCTCAATAGAAGATAGCATAAATTTGCATTAAAAAATGCAGTAATACGTATGGAAAATATTGTTCTCCATTTTAATTATATTCAAGAAGAAAAAATCAAAGTTATGGCTCATTCACTATGATCACCTGACCTTGCACCTTCAGATTTTTGGTTGTTCAATTATTTGAAACGTGGCCTTAATGCATGCCCAGATGCAACAAGTTTAGCAAAATGTTATCCAGGGCGCTTCCTTCAATACGTATTCACGAATACCAAAAGGCATTCTAGAAATGCATTGAAAGGATGAGACTTTGTATAGAGCATCATGGGGACTACTCCGAACACTTACTGTAAAAAGATTAGCAAAATGTTTTTTCTATGAATAAATATTTGAAAGTGACAGAACTTTTTGACTACCCTATGTAGCCGTTTGTACAGGAGAAATATCACCCAAAAATATAGAGAGTTGAATACTTAAACTTTTTTTTTGTTTATAAGCACAAGGAATTTCTAATAAATAAGGATACTTGTTTCATATTTAGTTACTTTATTTTTGAGTATTGTTATTTATTACTTTATTCTGATTACAAGTCATGTTTTACTCTATGATAATTTCTTTTTTATTTTCAGTTATAACATTCATATGATTAGTAAAGTAATATTTGTGTAAGAAGGTTGTGAATTAATTAAGCTTAAATAATATAATAAATTTTACATGTTAATCTAAAAATGGATTTCACTCTTACCAATAAGGAAATATCTTCAAAGGATTGAAATTCAAGATCAATTTCAAGTAGAGCAAAATCTGTTAAAAAAAGCTGAGCATCTCACAATCCTGTTGGTGCAATTTGAAATGGAGTATATATCTATATGATTTTGATGTATCATATTATACTCTGAAGGTCGAACACATAAAAGAAAACATTGATTTCTTGAACAAATAACTGTTTTATTCTGGAATAGGCGAATAAAATTAAAACAAAAATCGTGAATATTAAAAGGTGATATATTTTTCTTTAACAATGCATATAATGTTAATATAAATATAAATAAATACTGATATTATTGCATTTAATAATTAAAAATCGAAGTGTTCATTTTAAAAATGTCTGTAAAAATACCATTACCATACAGTACATTTATTTACTCGACTATTTCCTTGACCTGGTTTACAATTGAATGCTCGATCAAATTCAACAAAATTTGATGTAGGACCATTGACTCTATAAAATAAAGACATATATAGATATATATATGAATCAAAATTATTATTAATGCAAATATTTGTACCTGAATTGTCCTAATGAATGAACATCGGATTCAACACCATCACGTGCATATGCATCGGTCATTTTTGCACACTGTGTATGTGCATAATTAATGAAAAACATTTGTGTTGGTGAATATTTTGAGAGACCTGGAAGTCTTTTGTCAGCATTTGGATTAGCTTGTATGGATTTTTGATAAGCCTTTAAAATGGAATAGATATATATCTTTTCAACTATATACAATTTAGTTAACTGACGTAAAAAGCGACACGTAATCCAATATTATCGGCAATATCTTCATTTTGTGTCTTATCTCCATTTGCCTAAAAAATAACATGTTCAGTCAAGAATTTCAAATAAAAAAAGCTGATTCTTACGTTGATATTAAGATTTGGTACAGTGAAATTACTATATTGATCAACAATACATGCTTTACGCCCAATAAATTTTGCTATTGTTTCTTCTCTCCACCATGGAATTTTATTTCCATCTTTATCATATTGACGACCACTATCATCAAATCCATGAGTTATTTCATGTCCAATAACAGCTCCAATACCTATAAACAATAGGGAGAAACGTCTTTTGATCACCGAAAAAGGAGTGAAATGATCACTTAATTAGTTGTATGTGAAATGATCACCAAAAAAAGAGTGAAATGCTCACCTAATTAGAAAAACAGTTAAAAAATAATCAAACAGAGTTAGAAGGGGTGATCTGATACAACTTTTTTTTTAAAGACCTTTTTGTAAATGATTATACCTGGATGTGGTAAAAATGTGGGAACAAAGATTAGTATAGGTATGTAGAGAAATGTTTGGGCTATCGAATGGTATAGTTATAAAAAAATGATTTAAAATAGCTTAGTAAATTAGATTTTATTATTTATCAGTAAAATACATGGGGTTGTCGAATCATCCCATGCGGGGTAATTTGGCAAAGCTATTAGTTAGTCTCACTAAAACGACTGCTGAAATTTTACCAGAAGAGATTTTTAGAAATTAAACACCAAGCGATAGAGAAATATTTTTACTAGATGTTTTGTACTCAAAAAATTTTTCTATCGTGGAAAATAAAAAACTATTAGCAAAATAACATAAAAATTAAAATTCAGGTTCCAAATCACCCCTTCTTACTCTGTTTGATTATTTTTTAACTGTTTTTCTAATTAGGTGATCATTTCACTCCTTTTTCGGTGATCATTTCACATACAACTAATTAAGTGATCATTTCACTCTTTTTCGGTGATCAAAACACCCCTCGTCCTAAACAATGATCAATCTTAAGGAATGAACAAGCAATCAAAAACAAATTGAAAAATACTTACTACCATAATTCAAATATCTACAAGATTTAAAATTTATCAATTATATAAATAACAAAGAAAAATAAATGGATTTACTTTGGTGCATCTCTATCAAAAAAAGGCTTTTGTAAAATACCAGTCAGAATAGCTAAATATAGTAAAAACGATATAATTATATATTCACTGAACGAATAAAAAAGTAAATTTACTAATTTGATTTTTAAATACTGAATAGAAAGCATTAACCTCAGTCGGTATCAAAGAACCCCATGCTTTACGATCAACATGTTTTCGAAGAAGTTGAAATTCTTCTTTGGCTTTTATTTGAAGTAGTTTTAAATAATTATTAATAAGAGATGAATTGAAGACATACTAAATAATTCAATAATACAATATGCAATTATCATTTTCAATACATAACACATACATCAGCATATTGTATTTCTAACTCTGTAACATTATCACTAGCTAAATAGTCTGGATATCCAATTTGTTCGTCAATAACTAAAGCCTATTAAATAAATTTTCATTTAAATTTATTAGTAAAATAATTATTATTAATTTTACTTTTTCTATGGCTTTAGTTTTTGACATAGTATCCATCCATGTTGAATCTTCAAGCATATCAATAAATGCTTTTCGAATATTAGCAATCATTTCAAATGTCTTTAAAGGAAATTATTAAAAAGAACATAATTATACAAATTTTGTTTTACTTGATTTCGAGCATTATCATCAAAATATTTTGTTATATAAAGTTTTGACACAGCAAATCCCATAATATCATTTACAAAACTTCCACAAATAACTGGACGTGCTTGTTCAGTAGTAGTTTCACGGAATACGTGGTCAAAATTGTCTTTAATGTTTTGAAATCGTTTCGGTAACTTGTCAATTATATGCATCATAAAACGCCATATAGCATAATTTTGTAATATACGTGGTGACACTTGTTCAATAATTGATGAAACACCATATAAATAATCGATATCTTCTATAATAACAATATCACTATCCATGAGAGTTACATTAGCTGATGCATAAGCTGAAGTTAAATAATCGGTGAAGTCAAACTAATGAAATAAGAAAATAATAGAAAAAAACAATAGATAAATTAGTTTTAAAAAACTAACACTTCTATGTAATTGGTGTCGTAGTTTTCCAACAGTTGTACGAATTCTTGCATTTGATCGTTGTTGTTGTTCACCAGTTGTCCGATAACACTAATTGAAAAATAGAATATATCTTATTAATATGTATATGCAACTTCTAATCATTATTTGTACTCATAATGAATGTCAAAATTTTAGATTTTTGCTATCAAATCTTTCTAACACAAAAACCTTTAGAGCTTGAATAATTAAAGTACTATAAAGATCGTATGGAAAAATGACTAACAATCATTTTCTTCATGATATACGCAACAATAGATTGAATAATCTTTAAAAGCACTCAAAACTCAAGATTTTATACATAAAAAAAAATATAAAATGAATTACTTTTGCAAGTTCTTTTTCTAATTTATACATATCATTCACATCTTGTTTGATTGTGTATGTATCATTTGATAATAATGATGCTAAATCAAACATATATCGTTGATAAGCCACAATAATTTTTGATTCATTCATATAATCTTCTCGTTGACCTAAACCAAGATCACCTGCACTAATCTAAAAGAATTTTTATAAATATATAATATGTTTCATAGATTTTATGAATTACTTTAAGAATATATTCTGTCGAATTCTTATCATTAATTGATGTACCAATACTAAATATAATATTATTATTACTATATTTTTGTAATTTAAATAAAAGATTTAATAAATCAAAAGTTGAATTATCCCATGATCTTTGTATAATAGGCCAACCACCAAATTCATTATTAATCAATGAAAGTATTGGATCAATACCTTCATCTTCGATATGCTGTTCATTTATACATGAATGATATAAATTACGAGCATTGATTATTGCTTTTGGCTCGTTTGTATCATTAGTTGATGATAATGTTAATATATCTTAATAGAAATAATATTTAGAAGGATAATTATGGAGAAACTAAAAAACATACCAACTATATTATCATCTAATTTTGTCTGCAGTAAATCGAGTGTAGTTGCTAGAAACAGAATTAAAAACATTTAATTGTTTTATCTTCAATATTTTGCGTACAATCATGAGGTGTTCGATTATTTTTAATCAATTTTCCACAAACAAATTGATAAAAATCTTCACATGGATCAACTGTTTCATCAATGCCTTCAATTAAATACTTTGCTAGAAATATATAATACATAGTAATATAACTATCTTATTTTGAAGAGAACCTACCTGCTTTAAAACAATATGGAGTTACACATGACTCGTTATTCACTAAATTCAAAACAAAAAATAATTTTCTTAAATCAAAATTTAAAAATTTACTAATTGTTTTAGGTGTTGTTTTATTGTTCTCGGGTAATATAGCATATAAGACAATTTGTGAAAGAAAGATCACGAATAGAATACCTAGTACTATACGACGTCTCTCTGAGCGAATTCGAGACATTGTAGGTTCCGCAGGTATGCTAATAGAGAAAATTATGGGCTTAGTTAATAGATTTACTATGAAAACGCCGTGAGAAACAAATGTCGAAGGAAAAAGTTGCGTAAGACAAAAAACGCCGGAGAAAATGATCGAATCAAAAAACGGAAATTGTATTACGTTTTAAGATGTCGTTACAATCAACGCAGCATTACCGTCATCCTCATTCTTATCCTCACTCTTCATCAATCATTATTATTTATTGATTGGATAATTTTTCCAGTCACTCTTTTTTTTTCAACATTTAATTTTTCGGTGTTTTTATACATACCAGTTGATATATTGAATAATCTACACCTAAACCTTTCTGATGTTCCATCACTGAAACAAACAGCTGTGCTTGCAATTGGAAGTTGATTGAAATTAACATAAAATTATTATATTTTTCGTTGTTTTAGAAGAAACACTTGCATACGACGTGGACATCAGCAAGTAAACTATTAAGTCAATCTAAACGAAGAGAGATACATGATTTATATTGCTTAGTGTTGTATATTTTGAAAGAGGAATACTCCTATCATCTTTTGCTATTTTCTTCTTTTATGATAAAACGAAAGGTAAGATCATACAGGTTTAATCATCTAGTATGTCCACATTGCCTTTCGATTTTATCATTACAAAATAAGAGAAAGGTGAGAGACACATATTCATATTTGAAAATAGTAAAAAAGGTGAAAACCATCTACATGCCACTCAATTATTGACTGATTCAACTGTTCGAGTATTTCACTTTTCACGTATTTGACGAAGTATTCATCTGTTCAATCTTTCCATTATCGTTCCACTCACCGGGGGCTTTAATCATCGAAGTATTCGATGATCTAACATTTCTACTGATTACATTTGCAAAGTTTTAGTTGTGGTTATTTATTATGATTATGAAATTATTCCTTTCATCGTTATGTTACGAGTGTAGTCAAGAGATTATTGGCTTCACACTCTCTTTTGCGCTAAATTCTAAACTCCGCAAAATACTTAATGTGGTTTAGTAGATTATTTCTTTTCTACTGGCATCAAAACATATGAAGGCGAGATTATTTAGTTCACCATTACTATCACGACTAGTTAAAAACTATATCGAATCGATGAGTACTCGAACTCATCTTCGGTCTTTACATCTATCCATCGAAAGACAAAAAATAACACCACACTTACTACTTACTACTGACCTATGAAATAATTTCCTTCTCTTCATACAGGAGCAACAATATTTTTTTCTGAAAAAGAAAATGTAACAATGAGAGCAAAAAAGATTCCTTCCAATATTGAGAATGTTAGAACGATGGTAGACAAGTTTTTTGTGCGCAAAAGACTGAAATAAACAGAAAGAAGTTTTTTCAAAAAGGGGAGTATAGCAACGAGAGCAAGAAAAATGCATTTACCAATGGCAATGCAGAAATGATGACGGGCAAGTTTTTTTACGGGTAAGAATTTGAAGATGAAAGTAAATAAGTTTTTTTTTAAAAAGAAAATGTAACAACGAGACCAGAAAATATTCGTTTCAATAATGGGAATTCAAGAACGATGATAGACAAGTTTTCTTTTGCGTAAAAGACTGAAATAAAAAAAAATAAGTTATTTTTCTTTTTCTGGAAGGAGGATGTAGAAATGAGTGAAAAAAATTTTTCCAACAAGGAGAATATAAATATCATGATTGAGAAGTTTTTTTCCAGGAAAAAAAAGTGCAACAACTCAAACAAAAAACAATTTTTTTAGGAGGTAGAATGTAGGAATGAGAATAAGTTGTGTTCATAGACAATGCCTGCATTTTTTGCTCATTTCTTTCAACCAAAAACATAAGGAATCCTTGTGGGATCTTTGTCAAACATCATATTAATGTTTGATAGTATGAAATTAATGATGAAGAAAATAAGCTTTATGAAATTTTGTACATAGACCATGCTTTAAACATTATGCATACGCATGAAAAAAAACTAGTCTTAATACGGATGAGAATAAGATCGAGGAAATTTTTTTTTTTTATTTATTTAGGCAGTAATAAGACTGACGACCTTCAAGGTCCTTACAGTACACAAGTGGAGATTGAAGAGAAAGTGAGAAAGAAAGAAAAAGTAATATAAATATGTATAAGTGTAACATTTGACAGAGTAAGAGAGGTAAGAAGAAAAAGGATCAAGACAATGAGGAGAGAAAACAACAAAATGAAGTAGATAGTGTACAACAGCCACAATAGCATTAAACGATAACAGTGAGTTGAAAGAAAGACTAGTAATCAATCTTCGGCTCCGAGTGGAGATGAAGACTCAAAAACTCACAGGATACATGTATTATGATGTTATGAGAGTAACTAACAGGAAAAGGTCATTCAAAAATTTGATTAGATTCTGTTAATTGATAAATATAAAAGATTATTGAATTGATAGGATTTCTATATAATATGCACATGTATTATAAATAGATGTTTAATATATGTATTCATTGAACTATTATCGATATTTGAAATTGGTGAAAAGAATTAATATTTATTTTATTTTCGAACTATTAGAATGTAGTTAAAAAATTGAAATACAGTAATAAATAATTCTTAAAAAAATGTTTCTCTGATATAATTTTTATTTTATTTATTAGATTTTATTATATATGAAATGTGTGAATATCTTGTTAGGCAGATAAATATAATTTATTCATTCATTTTCATAGTTGAAAAACTAATCTTTCTTGTCTACTCTTCAAAATATTTCATATTTAATTAATAAGAAATCTTCGTAGAATATATCTTATGAATAAAATTCATAAATTTTATCTCACACATTTATGAAAGAACACCTTGCTTTTGAATATTTATTTTTATTTATTATTAATACCGAAAAGATTTTTATTAGTAAAGATTGTAATTTTTAATACTAAAAAGAAAAATAAAATAAATCTTTTTTTAACAATTGATTCTTTGTTATTTTATAGAATATTCAAATGAATTTGAACAGCATATATTTCAAAGTATTTTCTTTTTCAATAATTCTAATTAATAGAAAAATAATAACATTAATTTTGTCACTTCTTTTGTTTTTTGTATAATTTTCAAAACTAATTTATTTACCGACAACCAACAAAATTTTGCCTTGGTAGATTTCTATTTTACATTAACTATTGATAGATTATAATAATTATTAATTTTTTATCATGTTTAATATTGATCACAATTTATTATATACATTTTCGAATGTAAAAGAAACAACAACTTGTTCATAACTGACTAGCAAAATACGTTAATCAACACATTTCATAAAAATACATCATTAAAATAATGTTATTTGTGTATATCTTTGTTCTACTTAATTTAAAATGCTTTTTAGTTTGTTTATTTTTGTTTTAATGCACTTTTTAATACAAGATTTTTATTATAAAAATTCTATGATTTTCAGAGATGAATGATAAATGGAATATTATTTTTAATATAGACATCATTATTCGATGACGATAGGACTTATTTTTTTATATCGACAAATCATTTCTACAAACTTTATGATTTAATTATTATCAAATCTGAATTTATATTGAAAAAACTTTTAAAGTTTTGTTTTCAATCATAGTAACTAAAATATTTATGACAATTCTTAGGGATTTGAATAAATATCTTTATAAAACAATAAAGATATTAAATATGAATTAGACCTGCTCATAACGAAGATACTCTATGATGTTTCAGTTTAATAAACTTTTTTTTTCTAATTATTTTATCAATAACTGAGTAATTCGTTTTCTTTTCTTGTTAATTCTTCTTTAGATTGGTAATGAATATCTAGATAGAAGTATAGAATTAATAAAAATTTCTTAATTTACTTTTTGTGGCTGGATTTACAATATGAATTTGTCACTCAAACCGAATTGATAATGTTAGTTGTATTATTTATCTATAATATCGTTAAATACATGTACATCTGTCCAGAATATAATGAATGCTATTTTGATACTTTGATCTGAAAGAGTACATGACTTTTTAACAGTATATGTTTCAATAAGACAATCTTTTAAATCACCCAACTCAGTTTCTCGAGAGTCTAGATCATAATCAGAACTATTTTGATCATTATTCATCTTTTCGATTTTCGAATGCATTCTATACTCGTGTATGATATTGGTCTATCAATTGATAAATTTGGTTACATTTATATATATCGACGTAGTTCAAATTTATATAAAAAGATACCTTTATTATTACAATTATTGATTGAAGTGTTTATAGAAACTTGAAATATCTTATCATACTGTTCTAGAAAAAATAAGTTAAAATACATGAGAGTTATATTTCAATTGATTCAATTTATTTATTTTATCAAGAAAACAAAATTAAGATAATTGAGGAACACCAGTAATTGTCAATGGAACGAGATCGGGATAGGCACCTGTTAACCATGAAATATAAATCATTTCATTGCCGATAAGCATAGGACAGAAAGATTTTACTATTTTGCTGTCAGTTCTCGCAACATCCATTTGTCGAAGGATTTTACCCGTATCAGCATGTACAGCAATAAGCATGAGTTTGAAAGGTGCTTTTGTTGATTTCACAAATACGTAAAGAACTCGTGATTGTTCGTTGAATGCAGTACATTCTGCAGCAAGATCAAGATTATCCATGTCGCTTTTTGTCACCACTTCGGTTTGCCAACGACGATTGCCAGTATTCGTATCAAGAGCAATAGCATAGGGTAAATTGACAAAATAAGTAATGCCATTTTGAGCATCGAGCATTGGTGGTGTACAATCGGTATTCATTGTATTATTATTATCATCTTTCCATTGCCAACGTTCATGTAATCCTGTATTTTCAACGTTCCAAGCAGAGACGATAAGAGGCCAATCATGATCAGACATATTTTGCCATGCTCGTACTACTATTTGTCGTCGACTATCAAGTGCAAAATCTCGATTACCACCTGAATTCGTATCATTAATAAATAGACGAGTACCATTTGAATCCATCTTTCCCATAACATCATCACCACCAATCCAATAAATATCACCAGTAAATGGATCAGCTTTATAATCGGCGGATGGGTCAGAACCCATTGTTTCTGAATCACTCCAGAGCATCTCAAATGTTGTTGTATTGAAAGCAGCTGGAGCATTTTCAATTACAGATGTTATCAGAAGATCTGCTTTTGTGCTTAATGCAAGTGGTGCCAAGAAATTTGAACTGATTTTATAGGTATTCACACATTCTTGAGCAGGATGATGAGTTTGAGGATAAAAGACTCGACATATTTTCGATACAAATGATCCAGTATCGGCCCAAGTTGATGTATAATAAAGAAGATTATTTTTTTGATCGGACACAATGTTCGACACTGCAGTATTCATCATACGTGGTGGCGATTCAAGATACATCTTCCAACGGATATCTCCATTTGTAGTAAGACAGAGCATATAATCGGCTAAATATCAATGAAATCAAATAATGAATAAAACACAAGAAATATATTACCAGAACCATATCGTGAATCAGTTACAAAAAGATAGAGATCACCGTTGATACCAGCACCAGCACCGAATACTGTTGTATCTTGTGAAGATGAATTGAAGATTGTTGTCCAAGTGCTACCATTGAATTCAGTGGCCAACGATGGAATCAAACGACGAGTATTACGTGCATTACCCATTGCAGTGGTCCAGGAAAGTTCATCGTTATTATCATTTACTGTCGCTTTTACTTCAGTGATTAACACTAATACAAATATAAGAACAAAGCTAAAACGTTGCATTATTTTCTTTGCTTTCTTTTCTACGCTTCAGCTACGAATGTAACGCATACACCATCATTTTATTTGAAGATTATATGACATGTGTTTAGATTCTCACATTTAATACCGGGCAAAGTGCAATATCAATAGCACTATGGTACGTTAAAATCTGTTTTGACTTAAAAGTGCACTGAAAACAAAAACAACCATAGAATGATGAATCCTTCAAGGATTTATCAGAGTGCAACGTGCAATACACTTATTTTCTCACCATATATCGCGATTTACATATCTTTCAATTTTTTTATAAGAGGATTTATAAGATGGCTAGGCAACTAAAATATTTTCTTATCTATGAATAATCTGTATATCGTAACTATATTCTTATTAAAAAAATACTTCATATCTGAAAGTGTAAATTGAAACGAATAATTTTTTTTCACTATCTCATTTACTTGTTTCTCTTGAATTTACTTCTTGAAAAACCACTCTGTCTATAATCTTTCCATTTAAGGGTGTAAATATTTTAATCTGATATTGTTATATGAATGAAAAAAAATTATACAAATTTATAACATGTATTTTTTTCATCGTTAATATTTATTACGGTCTGTCATATAATGATTTATATATGAATGATAGTGAATGATTACAGATCTGCGAAATATAATAATTCATTAATTTATTATTAATAAATTAATGAATTATTATTTATGAGAATATCTTTTTTTTTTTATAAAAGATTAAAATCTATTTTCACATCTATATTATCAGATATTGTTTGCGATTCAATATACTGAAGCAACAGAGCGTAATCACGAAGCCTTATGAAAAGCTAAGTCTTAGTAGTTTGAAAATAATATCGATATTACTATAGAAATCATATCAATTAATAGAATCTATGAATATTTCTGATTGTCTTTTTTTTCTGTTTATCAGTTCGATAAAATCGCAATGATAATAAGCCCTTATAAATGAACGTAAGAAAAAAAAATAAACGCATTAATAAACGAGCGTATTCTGCTCTCTTTCAACACTTCTTCTCATGTTCAATCAAAAATATTTTTCAATAGATTATTCATTCTAACATTTTATACTTTGAAGAATGCCAATATCAAACATTAGTTCAAGTAATATCATTAAATTCGTATATGATGATGGGATTGCTATACCTTATATTGTTCGATTTTGGATTTTTCTTATTTCAAATATTTTATCACTTATTTGTTGTCTTTTCGTTCTTTATCAATTCCTTTTTGATTCAAATCTTCGGCGTGGTTTACATAATCATGTTATAATTGTTGTTCTTTTTATGTGTCTTATTATGGAATTAACAACTATTCCTTGGAAAATGTATCTTTATCTATATGGAGTTGCTTGGATACAAACACCAACATTTTGTATGATTTGGAAGTTCTTAGATTCAACTTTATATACGACAACAGCAAAACTTGTTGGATGGGCATCCGTCGAAAGACATATTCTTATATTTCATGATCAATGGGTTTCAACAAAGAAAAAACAATTTTTCATTCATTATCTCCCATTAATATTTATTGTTCTATATGGTATAGTAGTTTATGGAACTATTACTCCTATGAATGGTTGTAATAGATCATTCTATTACTTCATAACTTTCTGGGGTTATTCTAGTTGGGTATATAATAGTCTTGCATTTGGTCTGTATGAATTTATGACTGGTGCAATATTATGTTCTATTCTTATTGGATTTGGTAGTATTTTTCTTGTTTTACGTGTAATTCTTCGAAAGCGACATTTACAACAACAAATACAATGGCGAAAACATCGTAAAATGATACTTCAACTATTGTCTGTCTCATCACTTTTCTTTGTTTTATATTTACCTCCTGTAATGTTAGCTGTTGCTCACAAAGTTGGCGTTCCATCTTATGTTGGAGCTCAATACAATACATATGCTTCATTATTCTCTTATTATATTGCATTTCTTTTTCCATTTACATGTTTGAGTACAATACCAGAACTTGGTACTCGAATAAAAAATATTTTTCGATGTCGATGGAGACAACAAATGCGGTCTGTAGCTCCTCAAAAATAAATTACAAAGTCCGGAATGATTAGCCAAATAAATAAACAGAAAACGATTGTATTTGCATTGTTTGCGAAGAAAATAAATAAACAAGTTTATATTCAAATAAAATTTATTTAAAAAAAAATAAGAAAAAAAATTATTCCAAAGAATTAGATAATCGAGAAAATGCTCTATTTTGAATTGCATTTGTTTGTATTTTACATTCATGTATTTTCATCTTTAATTGTCGACTTGTCTTGATACTATCAATTTGTTTTTGAATTGTTGGTATGCCTGTAAATTCATTAATTATTTGATAAACTTGATTGAGTGAAAGTTTTTCATTTGTCTCCGATAATTGTTGACTATTTAATTGACGTTTTTGTTTTATTGATTGTAATACTTCACGAACTTTTCTATTCATATTCGAATCAATATGTTGAATTTGAGAAATCTGTAATTCTTCTTCAAGAAATCGTTCAATTATACATTGAAATGGATCATCATCATGAGTTAGTAATCCTTGTTGTCTTAGATAATGAATTAATCTATCACATTTCAATAGAAAATTATTAAAAGAACTTTGCCATCGTTCATTTTTAAGACCAGCTGGTTCATCAATAAATTCATGCTGTACCATAGCTTCAACTAAAAAATGTTTACCATTTGAAGAACAAACATGATGTTGATTAACATAATTTCCTAAAGCAACACGTTGATATTCAGTTATCCAAAATGGACCTACTTCTACCGCATTACTTTGTGCACAACATGTGCACATTTCAAAATCGATTGGATTCGAATTTAATATAATCTGATTAAGAAACAATTTTGCTTCATTTAATTTCCAATTATAGATTATTAAACGTAATGTTTCGATGATAGGTCGAGCAAGCATTGATATATCAATCATAGCTTTTCTTGGTGATAACCATTTAAGATAATATGGTTGACGTGTTTGTATATAATTAAGTAAACGAATTGATTCAGTCACTGATGTATTCCAACTATCAGTATATTCTTTTTCTTGATCATGATCAAAATTAATATGACGTTTTCTTGCAACTAAATATCGAAATGATTCACTATCGAAACAAAATGTATTTGTTTTTTGAAATGGAATATTAAAATTTCCATCAACAAGCATTTTTTGAAGTAATGGACCAGTATCACCAGGTGCATAAAATGTTGCACGAGAATTTGTAAAACAAAATATAATATTTTTATAACCAGCCGGTGATATATAGGTTAATAATTGATTAATACATGAACGAAAGAAAATATTTAATCGAGAAGTATTTGGTTTAAGTAATAAACATATAGCATTTACATGAGATAAATTACTAATATATGTCAATATATGATCGATATTCTTTGTATCTTGATCTATTCCTCGTGTGTCACCGATACCCGGTGTATCGATCAAACGTAAAGAATATTTATCGTTTAAATCAAATAGATAGGATTTACATTGTTGAGTAACCGATTGACCGTGACGTTCATAGCTTTCATTAGGATCTATATCACCAAAGTCAACAACAACTTCATCGAATTGATCACCAACAGTAAGAAGAAATGAAACTGGTATTAATACAATTGGTTGACCACGTTCAGCTTGATGTAGAGTATCGAATTTTAAATAATTAATAAATGCATTGATAAATGTTGATTTACCAACGCCTGTTTCTCCTAAGAGTAATACATTGAGTTCAGTCTTTAGTGATGTTGAATAAGAAATATTAGGTAATGTTGTTGGAAATGGTGGTGGTGTTATAGATCTACGTTCTTGCTCTTGTGAGGGTAATGGTTGTTTTGGAACTGACGTTGTTCGTGGTGGTTGAGGTCTTATATCTAAAACAGAGTTGCTTAGTCAATTTTTATAAAATTCTTGTCTCATTAGGCTTAGCGAAATCTAATGTCTTACCTGTAAGAGAATCAAGTTGTGTCTCTGATCTTCCTTTTGGTGGTAACTGTACCACAGTAAAACCATCTAATCGTTCCTGACAATTCGTAAAATCAACATAGATTAATTTAATTGTTTGATGTCGTTGCGAAGTTATTTGTTGATATATTTGTTCCCATCTATCGGGTTGCTCACGTTTTAGTCGATCACTAGAATACCAAAGAATGACACTGTATTTGTCATTAGAACACGAACGTTTAATTATAATATCAATATCTTCATTTTTGAATGATGACATTTCATTAGGACGAAGATCGAATGCATTTAAATATTCAATATGATTTTTCGTTAATTTATCGATTAATATTGATTTTGCTAATAATCGTTCAATCGTAATTTGAAATGTATCAATTTCATCCTTATGTAAACATCCATAGCGTTCATCTGAAATAATTTGATCTAATTCTAGCGGATCTCTACGATTACGACGAACATCTGGAATTACTTTTCGTAGACGTTCATTGAGATTTTCTTGAGCATCAAGTAATACGCTATATTTTTGTCGAACTACTTTTAATTGTTCATTAAGTACTGGACTTAAATAACTTGTTGGAAGATCTATGAATAATTCATGTAAATGTTTTAATTGATTTTCTATACGTTTACTCATTGGTTCAATTCGATCAAGATGTACATTGGCATGATCTGGTTTAAAACATGGTTCTTGAAATTGTATATTATTATAAAGCCATCTCAATGGTTGCATTATATATAAAACTGGTTGATGAAAATTTTCATTTGTTTGCCACTCTTGTATTCGATTAAGGATAGTTAATAATGATGTATTTGGATCATCAACACATAATTCAGATCCGTATATAGTCATATTATTTAATTGATTTATTAAACGTCGATCATCATTTGTAAGTTGAACTGGAACTTCATTTCGTTGAAGTTGATGAGAGATACGAGAAAGTAATTGATCAATTGCTTCTATAGATTGATTTTTTGATATTTGTATAACACATAAAATTTCAATACCCCATTTAATTTTAGTAATCATATGAGTTGCCTCCGTTGGACCTTGTGGTGGTGCAACAATTCGATCTGCTTTTCGAGCTTTTATATTTAATGTTTCTTTTCTGGTTTTGTAACAGTAATATAAAAATCGCGTATTCGAATAAATAGGTTGTGTGTATTCGATAAAACGACCAATACCTGATGGTACAACCATCTGAAGACGAATACTTCGTTGAACTCCATCGTCAAAACCGATATTACCTAGAAAACTGGTAGGTTCTCTAGATTGATCACCTGAAAATACTCGACATATCGAACGTTTATTTGGTGGTTTTATCTCTGACGGTTGAACAGAATGTCGATCAATTAAACTATCAGTTGCAGTATTATAAAGTGAACCTAATCGACCGGACGCATCAATTACTTTTCGTTCAGTTGGATATCCATCATTAAATTTAAAAGGGCCTATACATGACATTCTACAAAATAAAAGAAAACTTATTCAAAAAAATGAAAAAATAGTTCATCATTTTCTAAGATTGTTTCGTAATAGTACTAATAAAAGAACTTATTTTGTGTAGAAGGATTTCTCTCTTTCTTACACTGCGTTGTTTCATCTCTATATGTACAAGCTTCAAGGTAAAATCTCATTGTAGTCAAACGAATAAAAAAAAACCTCCTTGAAAAATGTATTAAACCTAAGAATCGACTGCTCTTATTCGTCCCAGAACTAGAAGTCTAATCAAATTTTTTTATTGTAATACTGTCAAAAATCAATAGATAAAACCTACTTGCAATTATCACGATGTTTTTTCTTTTGTTCTTATGACAATCGATATTTTATTCCTAAAAAAGAATGATGAATTTCTATTATTTACTGTCTGTAATGGTGAGAATGTATATAAAAAGAACAGAGAGAAAGAACGAAATATACTTCAATTGAAGTATCATGTCGATGACGATAAAATGAAGGTCGTTCTCTTTTATGTCTCATTGATTCATTCATTTTATTTCTTATTCAAACAAATATAAATATTATATAATGACAGTTTTTTTTAACATTTACACAGGAGAGAAGAGTTAATCTACTGAATCGAACTATGTGGTTAATTACTTCTCGCTAAAAAATCAATGAATCAGAAAAATAAACTTTAATTTAATTATTTCACAAAAAGAAGAACACTTGATAATTTATTATCAAAGTCTCGCTTTATAGACACTTACCTTATCTTAAATGATGATGATGAATATTATCCAAATATATTGATCTGAAAAGAAAAACAATTTTTTGTTCATTTGTAATATAATTTTTACTAAAAAACCTTGCTTATGATAATTGAACAAATTATTCTTAAGCTTGATTAATTTTCAACCTTCCTACTTGAATATTCGATTATTTACAGATAAATTAATGAAATCTTACAAGATGTATGAAAAAATTTCCTCCGCTTGAATGCCATTTAGAACATTCATCAAAATGACTGTTATACGATCATTTAATGATAGAAAAATCTTCTGAATCATCTAATAGTTGACTCAATAAATATAAATGTATCCTTGTATTTATTTTGATAAAAAGAAGTTGAATGTTATTTTTAGCTTTAACAAAAAAAAGATAATAAAATCAATTTTTTCAAATATTAATAACATGGAATCTTTTATTGTGATATTTGTTCAATATTAGTTAGAAATAAAATAGTCACTCACTTTCTATGACGTATAATAGAGAACTGAAAGCATTCTTTTTTTTTTTGTTCTTCCTTTCTGTGATTCTTACTAATTCATGTGAATAATAATAAAATGGAAAAAGCCAAGTATGCATACGTCTTACTCACCTTTTGTTATTTTTTTTCCAGCACAATCAACAAAAAGGTAAATTGTAAGTGTCAATAGTGAATAATAACATATGCCGTGTTGAAAAGTAACTAATAATAAGAATTTAATATCTTAAACGAATAAATAAAACATAGTTTTAATAAGTTAACGATTTGTATTAAAAAAAAAGCTAATATACGTTTGATAAGTGTGTGAAAAATATAGCGACTGTCTATCGCTTATT
>CAJNOI010000616.1:8311-18594 GCA_905250115.1 Adineta steineri
TCGAAAAAGACATTTCTAGAGGTATTTGGATGCGCAGACTTCGAATCCGAGGACGATTGGGTCACTATCTGGGGTTGAGTGAATGAAGAGAGGTCGTAGGTGAAAAAGAACAACGCAAATCAATTTTTTACGATTTTCGTTTGTTTTTCTAGTAAATGTGAAGAAAAGGCGTTTCAACAAAAAAGGGCTAAGGAAATTTTCGGACGAACGTTACTTGTTGACCAATCAGAAACGGAGGATGATAGAGTTGGTCAATCAGAAATTGCGAGTAAAGAAACTGTAGAATTGAGGTTTGAGAGTGCTGTTATAGATGTGCGTGTTAGGGTGAGTTGGTTCCGAGTTTGGTTAATGGTGTGGAAAGGTGGATGAGGATGTGGAATAGCAAAATAATCACACCGACACCTACACCGTCACCCACACCCACCAGCATCACACACCCCTGCATTGCATTGTATGAAGTAGTGAGATTGTTTCCTTTCCTCGACTGTAAGGAGGATCTAGGAGAAAAACGTTTGTCTGTCTCTCTAGAGAGTTCAAAGGAAGGTTGGTGTCAACAAAACACATTCAGTCGGAAAACCTTTCAAAACCATAATCGTAAGTGCTCGGGAGCGGGGGATCCGATGACACCATCGGTTTCTCGATATGCCTCCCTCGACCATTATATGGGAAAGTATACATAGAGAGTGCCTACTCTTAAATAATCGTGTAACAACAATAAATGAGTGACGCAAAGAGTGAAAAGCAGTTAGTATCATCGATTAGCAGCGGTGAGTCGGGAGTGGCGGACCGAAGGGACGCCGACGACCGACGAGCCGCTGCGGATATAACACTGTTCATGGAGGTGCTCGGCTATTATTTAGAAAAAGTTTTTGTTGGATTCATCGAGTCACTCGAGATAATGCTGAAAATTGAGAAACATTTTACCAAACTATGGTACAAGTAGTAAAAGAGTGCATCTCCATGATTTATTTTTGGAAGTATACTAGTCGCTATCAGTCGAGGGTCCAGCGAGTCGCTCCGACGCGCGTTACTTGTAAATATGAATCTACTATTATTATGGTAATTTTAAATGATATGAGTGTCTGATGTCGGTCTTTGTATCTTGATTTCTTGGATAATAGACTCCAGACAATTTTCAATATAATAAATAAAGCAGCACTCATCGATTTTTTTTAAACTGCAAATGATTCGGGATTATTCTCTGGATGATGACATAACTTCAAATGTTTTATTCTTGCAGTTCTTCGCCTGTCACATAAGTACCATCATTAAAAATGCAATAAGTTTATTCAATATTTACAAGAGTATTCTTAATTATAAGTCTATCAGATCATTTTTCATCATTCACTTTTTCTCCGCCCTCACGATATCATATAGAACATTGCATATATTGATTTACAAATCAGAAGTTTCTTGAAGGTGTGGGTGTGGTTTGATTGAGGGATAGTAAAAAGACACCCACACCCACCCTTGTTTCTGGAACTAAGAAAAAACATTAACATTTGTTATTTTATTAAAGAGAAATTTAAACTAAAGAAAAAAAATAATAAAAGTTAAATATCTACAATTTTTTTTAGGTATTCATCATTAAATGTCTTGAGATTTGTTAAAAGTTGATTATGTGTGATGTTTCCTATGC
The DNA here is from genome assembly GCA_905250115.1 of Adineta steineri. Taxonomy (NCBI): domain Eukaryota; kingdom Metazoa; phylum Rotifera; class Eurotatoria; order Adinetida; family Adinetidae; genus Adineta; species Adineta steineri. Next base: position 9,951 of record CAJNOI010000616.1, read on the forward strand.
CGTATGTATTAATAGCATCATTTGTTTTAATAATCAACTCATTAAAAATTTGAAGATGCTTAATTGATTTCTTCGGTCGATCATCCTAAATAAATATTTATATTTTATTTTTAGTTTACTTATTATTCGGACAAAGCTTGATTCTAATATTTTATTACAAAAACTAGTATTTCAACTGATATTTTTTAACGTATAAATAATTAGTTTAGTTTTGACGAAATTAATAGATAATCTGTTTTCGTCAATAATAAATTATGTAATAAAAAAATGCTTACATCAGACTGTGATTCAGGAGTTTCTATAGCCATTTTTTTTCTTTAATACTAACAATTTATTAAAGAAAATAGATAGAAAAAGAAATTTTAATTTCAGCAACAACTTGCAAATAAAAGATATATATTTATGTATGTTAACAAAACGTTGATTTATTGTTCATACAATAACCAATCAGTTTTTATTTTTTCATTTCCGTGACATTCTCATACTAACCCTTACCCCATCTTTCTCTTCACTGCAATTTACTCAAGTAGATACTTATTTTTTTCGTACTGAAATAATCTAAAATTCATTAAGTATAAATTAATTATACTTACTGTTCCGTTCGATGTTGTGAGTTAATCTAAATTTGGTCGATTACAAAAAGAAGCGATAATAAGATACTCGAATCTATTTTATATCACGCAAACAACGATTTTGCTTAATAACGGCGAACACCGATGGTCTTATTGATCATCGTTTCCAGTGATACGTGAGCGGTCGTTATACACCGTTTTCGCACCGCTTACGGGCCGTTATATTTGACCTGGGTGATGTCTATAATATCTCTCTTATCACATATTACATCAAAAGACGTGATCTAAACGAAAAAACATTAGCGAGATAAATTCAAATTGATAAATATTAAAAATCGTTAACTTCGTAGAAGTGATCATGAATGAATAAATCAATATTAATGGCATTGTTCAGTTGATTTCTTTTAATAAATCATATCAGTATTGATGTAAATGATTGATTACAGGAATAGATTGTATGGAAGAATATAAAATAAAAAAAATCTATATGATATATAAAAATGACCATTTTTATGGATTTCCATCTTTGATGCTGTTACCGTAAAGTAAAAACTAGATACTAAGTGTGCTTCGATTAAGTGCGTTTGATATACATTATTTTAAATATTTGTTCAATCATATTTTTTTTTTAAATATGAGGAAATAAATGTTGAAAAATGAATAAGATACAACTAAAAATACTGACAATGATTTAATATCGCTTGCATGACTCTCTAGTTGTTTTTGATAAGAACAAGAAACAATACAAAGATGAGGAAACGTAATTCTCTGAACACGAAAGAACATAACATATTGGCCCAATCAATTTGTGTTGTTACGATTTCTTGATGTGATGCTATTATTTCCTAAGACGAAACAAGAATAACATTTTATTGAAGTAAAATTAATATTGCCAATTTAGTTATCAAAAAGTCTCTTACTTGTTTTTCATGATACCAAGTATCGTAGTCTTGTGTAATACTTGTATATATTGCACGATGAAATATATACAAATGTACAAATATTTCAATGATGTTTATTTTATTAAACGAGTCAGAAAATGTTGCACTGCAGTCTAATTGGTCAGTTGCAAGATAATGAATTTCTTATTTTCGATCAAATTTCAACGCAATCCATTTCTGAACAATTTGTGCGGGTTTATGATCAGCACCGCTATCTGATCTATGATCAGTTACATCGGATTTATAGGAAGATTTAGATGGTGTTGTGCTGCTGTAGATTTAAACAGAATTTTTTATTAAATATTTTACTCTTGTATATATTTAAAGAGTCGAATACATACCTATGCATCTTGATAAACAAACACCAGAAGAAGAAGAGGATGTAAGAAATTCACAATATTGTTATAGAGATGCAGAAATGAAATTTGGCTTTATTTAAATTTATATTGTGCTAATTCACGATAGCTGACGAACAGAACGCTAAAAAGAAATTTCTGTGTTCTTTCATTCTGTTCATCGCTGTCGAAAATTGACTGAAAATTCAATTAAATCGAACTTTCCTATCTTATCTCTTTTATCTTAGTCTTTTTCTCCTTAAATAAGCCATTCTATATCTATAGAAAAAGTAACGAATTTATTAGATTCTATTTGCGTCTAAGTTTTATCAGTTCTGACTCTGTCATACAATCTTCAGGGTGTGGGTATGGAGTAAATAAAAGTCAGACTAACACCAGAACTCACATCTTGAAGTATGGAGATAAACAATCATTTGTAAATGTCAAATGATATAAAATTTATGGATGACTATCGTATGTTAATATATTTGTCTGTAAAATATTGCTTAGTAGATAATTCCATGCCATTAGAATCTAGAAGAGAAAAAAAGAAATGCTTTTTTGTTTTCTCCAATAAAATATTAGAAGAAGAAAAAGAGGTTATCAATTTAGCTGAGTAGTTTTCTATTCTCTGAACGTTTGCATCGGTTTTCATCATTCTTTTATTCAGATGCAGTTCTCTTTTTGTAAAGTAATGTAGTTTGATTATAACAGATCTAAATGTTTCGAGAAGTTCTGTTCCTATCACTTCTTATTCTGCATACATCGTAGCAACATGTAAATGAAAGAAAAACGAGGCAAATCTTTACTGGATAAATATTTTCCATTGAGAAAAAAAGGTTTTTTGAATATGTTGTTGTAACATACAACCTATGTAGCACTTTTTTGATTATAGATATCGCTGGTTTACCGACGGTTATTCAAATTTATTTTGTTTTACAGAAAACGAGTTGATACAAACTTATTCTGCAAGAAAATTAATTCTTTCTGTTATAGACATTGTTAGTATTTAAAATATATGTATGAACCAACATCAGAAACATTCTCGATCGGTGGTACATTCAAGATTTTTTGATTGGGTACCCGCGTTATATATGTTGTTCAGTCAAGCGTTAAGACTTTTTTTTCTATCATAATATAACTATAGAATAAGATGAGTCAAAGATATATTGAGCGATTTTGTCTAACGTATTGACTGTAAGACGCTTGTTTTATGGAATGATAGTTTTGAATTATACAATATTTTGAATTCTGTGTGTAATTTTCTGATCGATTTATTTTTGTTATAGATTTTTTATTTTTACTTTTCATTGTCTTTCTCACTAGTAATGAGCCGTTTAGTTTAAAATATTAAATTAAGGTAAAAGATTCAGCTCTATTTGTAACTGTTAAGGAATCGTTAATAACGCTCGCCAATATATTTTTTTCTGAGGCTAAAAATGAAACAATTTGTTTTATTTCCTTTTTTTATTGTCAAAAGTTAGATATTTAACAAAGGTTTTTTTGTGAAGACAAAAATGAAACAATTTATTTATTTTTTATTTGTAGCTTTCTGTGTGAAAAGACGTTATATTGTATTGAAATGTGATACTCATATTTGGCCATTTTCTTTATTTTCTCTGCAATTTGTTTAACACTGAAGGTCTAGATGTTATTTTATAAATCTATTTGACTATTGTTTTTTTGTGTATCTTTGTAAGGCAATGATGTTCCAGTGTTTTTGTAAAACGTTCTTGTAAAAAATCACCTGTTTAGCATATTTTATGTGAAATTAATAAATAAATGATTATTAAGATCATGATTTTCGTTTGGTATTATAATCAAGAGCTATTTATACTACGAAAATGTTGATGAATGTATTTATCAATAAGATTAAAAATAAATTTTTTTAACATAACTAACATTCTTTATCTTATCTTGAAATTGATATTTAAAGACAGAAAAGTCGTTTTTTGCGAAAACCAAAAACACTTTCATTAATACGATCAGTTGTGGTGATTGAAAACAAAAAGTCTCCATTGATTGTACAAATAGTTATATTAAGTTATCGATTCAAACTAATCTTATACAGGTCTTGTATATATTCAAGGAAGTATTCAGACTATACGTTAATTTAAAAGGTGCAAATGACAAAATGTTTGTTAAATATTAAAAAATAAAACTAGATATTTTTCTTTGTTTAATTTGATCAATTATTAACGTTTTAAATTAAATTAATGCCAAAAACCTTTTTTTCATTTATTTAGAATAGATGGAAGGCTAGAAATAATTTTATTTTCTTTTATTAATCTGTATATAATTTAACTATAATATTCGATTTTATTCAATAAAATAGAGATTAAAAAATGGCAAACAATTTGTTTTTTTTCTTACAAAATTACCTTTTTTTTAAGGTATAACTCATAATAATAAACGGTGAAAAAAGAAAAGACGCCACGTTGATACTGTAAAACGACTTTTTTTCGTTCTGTTTTATTTTTCTTCGCAATAAGCTACCAAGTTATGTTTATACATGCATAGATTCTGTCATTACTAAATCAACGTAATATTGTTGTTTTCACATCACTGCACTCATTAATAATATGTATCTTAAATAATGTGCGTAATATTCAAATAAAAAAAAGATTTGTCAGTTAAATCATGTTTTCGTTACTCAGTGAAAAGAAATCTTCAGATTAAATAAATTAAATATTTTGGTATGAATAGTTGAATTTGTAATAAAGATATATTTTCTTTTTTTTCTTCTTATTTTTAGTGTTGATTCAATCAAATTTCTTTACATATCATCCAAATGTCTTATCCTATCTTTCATATGATATATATATCCAAAAAAAAATTACAGATAACATTGTTAACTTGTCGATCAATAAAAATATATACTCAAACGAAAAAAATGAACGATAATCTCTATCGGAAGAACGAAAAAAAAGTTGAAATCATTTAAAGGAAATACATAACATTGGTAGAAACATTTAACAACTATTAAATATTGTTATAAAAAGATAAATGGTTATTGAATTGTTAATAAACTTAAATTTATAATTTTCTTCAGTTGTTCATTTCTCTTATTATCTGCTATATTCGTTTTTTTTTAAAGAAGCAGTGAATTAAATTCTTATATACATATTTTATTACATAGAGATAATTGCTGCTGATGGAAAACATTTCGATGATCGTTGAAAACCTAATCAAATCATCTTAGAAGTGTCTCAGAGTATTTACAAATAGATATAATCGAATGATTTGACAATTTATAATAGTATTTGAAATGCAGTTGTTTTTGTATCTCTCTGATTATAAAAACGATCGTCAATAAAATTATATCTATCTCTTTTCAAATTACCTTATATGGAGTTGTTTTTCATGTTTGTATCTTATCACAAATGTGATTGATGGGGAAACGCCTATACATAAGACAAAACAATGAAAAATCAAATTCCTTTCATTAGAATGTATGTATTTTTTTTATTTCGAAGCAATTAATCTTGTCATTTTATTCTTTGTTGATATTATAAAGATAATCGTATGCATTATATATGTGCATCAAATTATCACATGATTTTAAATCTTATTCGTAGGATTTATATGACTATAATGTTGTTTTGACGTTATTTATTTCGTCGATAAAATATTTTATATATATATTTCGATCGCACAATGACTCAACATATATAAAAAAAAGGTATCCATTAGATAATAATCTTATTGATCAGTGAGAATAAATACTCAGACGAAAAAGTAAACGATACGCATACTATAAATTCAAATAGGGGTAAGTATCATCTATTTTTTATACTTTTATTCATGTTTAAAACTGAAATAATATTGAAGAAACTAAATATAATTCCTCAAACCATTTGAAAATAATTAACGAATACTATTTGTAAAGTACTAGCTCTTATTTTTATAGGAAAATAGATTTTTATCTATGACTTTTTTTCGATTTTCATTTCCTTTTGGTTTCATATACTATTTTTTCTGTTGTTTTTGTTGAACTGAAGCTACCGTTAATCGTCATCTCTAGTGATTATTAATTTTATTGGTTACATACAAAACCATTGAAACTGAAACTGATAAGGTCAAAATGATCTATCGAGTGTATTTGTAGGATAGTCGCTGTTTGAAATAAAATTATTTCTTATTACCATTTAATGAACAAATAAATTAACAAGACAACGACATCAATTAAAAGGGTGTTATCATAGGTTTCTAGTTTCACGAATTACTTAAGGGTACCCAGAAATACTTAAGCCAATCAATTCAGTTCGAGAAAAAAGAAGTTATATACCGACTCAAACTATTTTTTTACTTAGATATTTTTAATATTTATCTATGTTTTATGTTTTGATTTTCGATAAGGCTTAAACTGCTTCAAATAGTGTATTTGTTCGGGACATTTTGAATTTTTCTTTGTTGATTGAGAAGCAATTTACAGATAAATTTTTCTGACATCTAATATTCTAGATTAAAATTATCACATCAATTGATCTATTCTTTTAGAACTTTTCTTTTTTATCAAGAATTTGCAGATTTTCTACATTCAAAGGACGCAATCAACAATGCAAAAGGTAATTGATAGAAAATTTATTCTAAAAACTGTCTTTTGTTAAATATGACTTATTTTAATATAGATGGATGGAGTTTCTATGAATAATGGTGCTGTCATAGTTAGACATTCATTTACTGAACAAGATATTCAGGTTGATAATGTGCAGCATGAGAACTCAGCACAAAATCAGTCAAATGCAGTAGAATCTACCAATATTACTAAGAAAATAAAGAAGTTGCCAATGACTCCATCATCTTTGTATGCCATTTTCTTTTAATTTCAAGCCTCATAATATATATAGAATGTATTTTAATTAGGGAACATTCATGTTGGTCAAGACATCGAACTGCAACAGCTGTGGGTACATTTGCTTTCTTCACAATACTAGCAATCGCTACAAGTATATTAATAGTCTGTCTGACTTCACCAAAAACAAGAGGTATGTTTTACTTTTTCTTCATATACCAATTAAATATATGATATAAATTTATTTTGATTTATTATATTATTTTATAAAACTTTTCTCTTCAAAGAAATAGTATGATAAAATAATAAATAGAATTAGTGTACTTCTTTGAGGAAGAATAGTTCACATCAGTCGACAAATATCTTATTATATTTTGTGTGTTATTTTTCATTATCATCACACAGTAAAATTAATATTCATTTGATTTCATCTTTTTGAGGCGCTAATATCATTTCTGCTTACACCAAAACAACGCGTTTTTTTAAACAATTTTTACAGTAAATGGAAGAAAGTGAATAAGTATACCTAACATCGACTTAACATTTGAGTGCTCAAAAACTAAATGAGATTCTATGAATTCAATAAAAATAATTACATCATAACAACTGATTAAATTTTACATTATTTATCTTTTTTATTTAGTTCAACACTGTGAACTGAAGTTTATACAAACTCTTCAAAATCCAGTTGAATACAATTTTGGCCCTAGATCTGTTGCAGTTGGTAATTTCAACAATGACGAGTTGGTAGATATTGTTGTTGCCAATCATCTCGTTAATAGTATTTCTGTATTCCTTGGATATAACAACGGTGGTTTTGGAAGCAACATGACGTATTCGACCGGTTTAAATTCTGCTCCATACATGGTAGCGATCGGCGATTTTAACAACGATCATCACACGGATATTGCTGTCGCATATTTCGGTACTAACAGCATCGGTGTATTTTTTGGACTGGGAAACGGTTCTTTTACTAATACAACAGTAATCTCAACTGGTTCATCTCGTCCAGTCTGGATATATGTAACTGATCTGGATAATGACACATCACAAGATATTATTGTTGCTAATTATGGAACTGATAGTATTAGCATATTTTATGGATCTGGAGATGGACGTTTCGCATATCCGGTCACATATTCAACCGGCTACGATTCTTCACCATTCTCGGTCATCAGTGCAGACTTTAACAATGATAATCATTTAGATCTTTCTATTGCCAACTATGGTACAAATAATATAGCTATATTTATTGCAAATGGCAACAGAACCTTTTTACATCAACAAGTATTTTCTACTGGAATTAATTCACATCCATATTCACTCATTGCTGGTTATTTTAATGATGACAGTCTATTAGATATTGCTGTTGCAAATTATGGAACTAACAATGTCGGCGTACTTCTGGGTACCACCAACGGCATTTTTACGAGTCAAACAATATATTCACTTGATACTTCTTCGCCATATTCTATTGATCTTGGCGATTTCAACAACGACAACCGACTTGATTTAGTCGTCAGTAATAAAGGTACTGATAACATAGGTGTTTTGCTGACACTTGCCAATGGCACTTTCTCTAAACCAACAATGTATTCAACTGGTTCTGTTTCTTCAATCTCAGTTGCTGTAGCTTATTTCAATAAAGATAATCTACTAGATGTTATCCTCATCAGTGATGATACCGGCAGTATAGGTATTCTCTATGGTTATTATGAAGGCTTTAAGACACAAACCAATTATTCAACTGGCTCTAAGCCATCTTCTGTAGCTGTTGGTGATTTCAACAATGACACTCGACTGGATATCATCGTTGCTAATGAAGAAGATGGCACTGTAGGTGTGCTTCTTGGATATGGTTATGATTCTTTGAAAAATCAAACTACATATTCAACTGGATCTAAGCCATCGTCTGTAGCTGTTGGTGATTTCAACAATGACACTCGACTGGATATCGTTGTTGCTAATGGAGGTGACAGCACTGTAAGTGTACTTCTCGGA
>CAJNOI010000616.1:18604-32744 GCA_905250115.1 Adineta steineri
TATCCAACTGGCTCATATCCATCGTCTGTAGTTGTTGGTGATTTCAATAATGACACTCGGCTGAATATCGTCGTTGCTAATTTTTATGACAACACTGTAAGTGTACTTCGCGGATATGGCAATGGCTCTTTTGCAAATCAAATTGAATATTCAATTGGCTCTTATCCATCTTCTGTAGCTGTTAGTGATTTTAACAATGACACTCGACTGGATATCATCGTTGCTAATGTAAATGACAACAATGTACGTGTGCTTTTCGGATATGGCTCTGTTTCTTTTGGAAATCAAACTACGTATTCAGTTGGCTCTTATCCATCTTCTGTGGCTGTTGGTGATTTCAACAATGACACTCGGCTGGACATCGTTGTTGCTAATAGTGGTGACAACACTGTAACTGTATTGTTTTCTCATAGCAAAGGATTTTTAGTAAACGAAATAACATTTGCATCTGGAGGTGGTTCTCGTCTACGATATGTTGCTGTCGATGATTTTAACAATGATACGGTGTTAGATCTTGTTGTCGTTAATTATGGCACCAATGATATAGATGTACTTCTGGGAAATGATAATGGATCATTTTTAGAGCACAAAACGTTTCCAACAGGTTCAAATCCAGATTCACTTGCCATAGGTGATTTCAATAGTGATGGTCAACACGATTTTGCTGTTGCTAATTATGGTAGTAAAAACATTGATATACTTGTTGGAAATGGAAAGGGAACATTTACACGTCAATTAACTACTGGATCTAACATGGCTTTCGCTCCTGTAGTTGTCACTACTGGTGATTTCAACAATGACGGACAATCAGAAATTCTTGTCGCATATGACAATACTGATAATATAGATATATTTGTTACATTTGATACTGGCGCTTTTAGAAATCAACTTACGTATCCAGCTGGTAGTTCTCCATGGTCTGTAGCTGTCGGTGATTTCAACAATGATACTCAGCTGGATATCATCGTTGCCAATCAGAATGACAACACTGTAAGTGTACTTCTCGGATATGGCAATGGTTCTTTTACGAATCAAACTACGTATGCAACTGGCTCCTATCCAATTTCTATAGCTATTGGTGATTTTAACAATGACACTCAATTGGATATCGTCGTTGCCAATGAGGATGACAATACTGTCAGTGTACTTCTTGGATATGGCAATGGTTCTTTTGCGAATTCAACTACGTATTCAACTGGCTCTCTGCCAGTTTCTGTAGCTGTTGGTGATTTCAACAATGACACTCGACTGGATCTCGTTGTTACTAATGGAGGTGACAGCACTGTAAGTGTACTTCTCGGATATGGTAATGGTTCTTTTGCAAATCAAACTACGTGTGCAACTGGCTCGGAACCATTTCGTTTAGCTGTTGGTGATTTCAATAATGACACTCGACTGGATATCGTCGTTTCTAATTCTATTGACAACGCAATAAGTGTACTTCTTGGATATGGCAATGGTTCTTTTACAAATCAAGTTAGATATTCAACTGGCTCTTGGCCAGTTTCTGTGGTTGTTGGTGATTTTAACAATGACACTCTACTGGATATCGTCGTTTCTAATGGAAATGACACAACTGTAAGTATACTACTTGGATATGGCAATGGTTCGTTTACAAATCAAACTACGTATTCAACTGGCTCTCAGCCATACTCTGTAGCTGTTGGTGATTTCAATAATGACACTCGGCTGGATATCGTCGTTGCTAATTTTGGTGACAACACTGTCAGTGTACTTCTCGGATATGGTAATGGTTCTTTTTCAAACCAAACTACGTATTCAACTGGCTATGGTCCATTTTCTGTAGCAGTTGGTGATTTCAACGATGACACTCGATTGGATATTGTGGTTACTAATTTTGATGGAGACACTATAGGTATATTTCTTGGTTACTTAAATAAGGATTTTCAGTTTCAAACGACACTGATAACTGGTAAGAGGTCTGTTCCGCGATCATTAATCGTTGTTGATTTTAACAATGACACTTATATGGATATTGTTGTCACAAATTCAGGCACTAATAGTATTGGTATTTTTCTTGGATTTGGCAATATCTCTTTTTCAAATCAAATAACATTTGCAACTGGCTCTGGTCCATGGTCTTTAGCTGCTGCTGATTTAAACAATGATAGCCAATTAGATATTATTGTCAGTAATATTAATGATAGTAACATCAGTGTTTTTCTCGGTTTTGGTAATGGATCTTTTGCAAATCAAATAACATATTCAACTGGAATTAATGCTGAACCTTACTCAGTTGCCATTGGTGATTTTAATAATGACGCCATATTAGATGTTATTGTCGCTAATTATCGTGCTAGCAATGTAGTTATATTGTTTGGATCTGGTGGTGGTAGATTTACAGATTCAAAAGTATATTGGGTTAGTTATGGATCTTTTCCATTTTCTGTTGTTGTTGGCGATTTCAACAATGACAAAAAACTCGATTTTGCGGTTGCTAACTATGGTGATGACAATTTAAAGATTTTATTACAGACTTGTTAATTTATCTCTAACTTTAAACATTTTTATCTTTTTATATTATGTGTTTGCTATTACTAATATTTCTTATAACTTTTTTATTTTTCACTTTATTTAATATAATCGATTAGTTAGAACTATCAAATAAATATGTTCACAAATAAGAAAATTATAGTAAGTTATTGGATGAAAGCGCAACCTAGAACTACTTTCGTGGAACTATAGAGAGCACAAACCTCATGTATCAATGGGACAGACTCAAGAATGGGCATTGATAAAGAATAACTATAACATGCCCACATCCATATATTGATTATGTTGAAGAATTGCTTTTGGAAAACAAGAATCGTTTCTTTTGTGCTCAATTACAACGTCTTATAATAAAAGAATCATTGGTTTATCTAGAAAATTTCATTGATATTTTCCTTTATTGTAACAGAACGTTGTCTGTAAATGGTTTCATTATAAACAATACTCTGATAAGCGTTGGCAATAATATTTAATATTCTCCAATAAAAGAAGAAAAACAAAATTCTTTAATGATAAATAAATCCGTTAATCACGATGAGATACGTTTTCTTAGTTTATTTCTCTACTTCGCTCAATAAGTCATCTCAAATATATATCTAAAAGAGTCATTCTAGCAGTTGAATCTAGTTAGAAATTTAGTGGAATTCATATGAAATTCGACATCCAGATTTGTAGCGTTGGATCTGATCGGATCTCACTATTCGAATTTTATCGTACGATCTGCTTGACTTCTACTGGTAGGATACAATACCAATTCGTACTCAAATAAGAAAATAGGGTTTAGCCCTGAGATCCGATCAGCATTTGCTCATACAGGTAGAAAGTATGTTGTTAACAAATCTAGAAAAAATTTCTTCGAAGTTTCGTATTAACGGAGATACAATAAGTAGTGATAGTGATAATTCAACGTGAAGTTTTTTTCGTTGAAGGTAACAGTATTGTGACGCTCACTCATCCTAGATTTGATTGTTGATGCACACGTTGAGTTCCGTTCACCTTATTTAGTAGTCTCGAAAGTGATAGATGAGATCGCCGATAGATTCAGATGCTTCCTCATCAATGTCGTCGAAATAGACGGTATCAAAGTATTTTATTTCTTTTCCAAATTTGTTAATATATTCATAGAAAGTATACATAAATATTATATGGCGATAACACATTCAATATAGAAAAAAGAAGATAATATTAAGATCAACAAATCTTTTTTTGTGTTTAACTATTTAATTAAATGACATGAACATTTTCTTCTCCAAATTCTCTCAATTTCCTACAACGATCAAATGATATTAACTAATGCGCGGCGACTTGAATATTGCCTTTTCATAATTCATGAAAGGTTTCATTTCTTCAGTTGTATCAACTTTTATCAATGTTTCTCTAATCAATGATCTATGACCTTTCCTTGATCAGCGATAAAACTATTAAACTCATTGATCGAAGTATGGCAACGGTATTCGATTATTTCTGCGATAAATGTGCTTCTAATCCGTCCTATAATGTAACTCATCATCTCGAAAGGATGAATGTGAGTGTAAGAGGTATGGTCATCTCAAACCCACACCTACATTTACTTCTTTAATGACGAAAATCTGTTGAAGAAGAAATATCACTTTCGTGTTTATTGACTCATTCAATTTCTTGTCCTTTTCTTCGAACGTGTGTTTACAACAGTTCGTAATTGATAAGCAACCACGTAGATCTAAATATATCTATTCGTTCTTTGAGAAATCATCAGGGTGTGATGTGGGGTGAATGTATTTAAGTCATACCCACACCCAAACTCTCATCTACATCGACACCCGCATTCTCACCTACCTACCCACACCCACCATGCATTGATACAACAAATATGTTTCGACATCGAATATTCTTAGATAGCTATCTAAGATTAATTTTTTTATTCATCAATAAATAAATAAAGATGTTTAAAATAAGAAAATAAATTTCATCTGTAGCTCTTTGATGAATAACGACGTTTATTGCTGGGTAGTACTAATTGACGTATACTGGGTAGCTTTTCTTTTGGACGCGGTATCATTGCCATAACAGTCCACAAACAATCATCATAGTTGACACGTCGACGATCCCATAGAAAATCATATGGCAAATAAAAATATCCATTAGATGCCTAAAAATCATTGATTAGAGAAATCTAATTAAAAATAAAATGACTTTTTCTTACCCAATCTGCTCCCCAAGAATTCCTTATAATGAAATATCGTTCTGGGTGATTATAACCAACAATAAGGACAGTATGTAACTTTTTGGCATCTATAAAATGATCATTGAGTTGATGCATATTCAAATAATTCTTATTCGATTTAATATTTCGTTCTGTGTCCTCATCTAATATCATATCAAGAGGAACTGGTATTTGATAATGTAAACATGTTTCAATTGCTTCAATACTAACTGGAACACGAAGCAAAACAACAGTATATTTTTGTGCTTGTTTATATGCAAATAAGGATGGTTTTACATTTACTAAACGTGCTTTATAAGGCCAATATGTTTCATCACATACTCCATATTTTCTTAAGCTTAAAGCCATATCTCTCTGATCAACACCTGTGTCTGACATACGACCTGTTCTTTGAAATCTTTTTCGGGCATTATAATGCATAAATAAACGAGACACATCGATATAATGCTGTGTTGAAGGAAGATCCATTGTACGTTTTATTTGATATTCACAAATACCTGCAAATGTGTTAGCACAACTAAAATAAAATATATAAATAAATATAGTTAGAATAGTTAAATATTTACCAAGTTCCCATAGTTTCTTGATTTTCAACAGGTGTCATCCATTCAGTTAAATCCACTGATTGTGATAATCGTTGCACTCGAAAAGAGTAATTTCGGATGGGCAGATTATCATCTTCTATTTCTTGCATAGAACGATAATGTCTATGTTTATGATGTTTAGCTAGCATCATTTTTTTTCTATATGTGTATAATAATATCGAGAGCAATACGAAGGTGAGTCTGCTCGTACACGTTTATATATAGGAAGAGAATGGAAAAAACCAAACGATACGTTATAATATTCGTCACAGTGTGTAATTTATCATAACGTATGACAGATAATATTTGGTTTTTTTTCCAACATTCAACAAAACATTACTCATAAAATGTGTCAATTTGTATAGATTAATGTGCGAGACAACACTTCCTCTTTTATTTCAATGACATTTAAATGATAAATAATTTTCTCACATCCGTCAAGGTTGAAAGATTTGATGTTTACAGAAAAACATTTATTAAAGAAACAAAAATTACAAATAAATAACATTGTAAAGGAAGTAACTAGTCAATTAAATATTTAATAATGACTGGTCTAGTTATTTTGAAATTATCTTCACATAGAACAACGTAAAATGTTTTTCAGCATAGTTTTGATATGATGATGCATCTGTTTATATTTTTTTCGTTTACTTTGCGTTGGTATTCCAATGAACATTTGAATAAAAATAACAGTTGTATCTTTGTTTTCTCTGAATTTTGCATAGACACACTATAGGCAGGATGGCTTCTCTGATTGTTTGAAATTTTCTGTTACCATCTAATACTTCAATTCTATTTTCTTTGATTTCTGGAATAAAACATTTTTGGGGAAACCTATGCATTAAAGGGTAAATACAGTATAAAATTTTGATTATTATCTCAAATACATACCGTAAATGTACCATCGTAATATCAACCTTGACATCCATTAAAAAGAATATGTATACTAGTGTTTATGGCATCACAAGGGATTGTGAAATTATGGGCTAATTATAATGAATAGCTATCAAGATATCGGTAATATCTAAGAATTTTTTAATTATGTTAGAAGTATATGGATAGATGATGATGCGTTCGCTTTAAACAAATAAAAACATTAACATTAGATAAATATCTTGAAAAAGTTATGTAAATAATCGAAATAAAAACCTATCGATTTTTCTTATCTATCTTCATAGTCTCTTACTAATTTGTTATTTGTGTATTTCAATCTGCAATATAATACACTTTTTCAAATAAATTAATCTACATCGATGGGGAAACAACAGAGACTTCATGCATGAAGTCCGCTGTTTCCACCTAGATCTACATGTAATCAGACGCTACTTCTAAATAGCAGGACAAAAAACATCTCGTCAACTAACATAATCTATTTTTGAACAATTCTTAATTTTAAATTTTGGAATATTTCTTTAATTAATCGATTATCCAACAGTAAATACAGAAATCATAATGATTTAATACACTTTATCGTTCTGATTTATCGACAATTTGTTGGAAAATGGCTTATTTGAACACAACTGTAATATACAAAATTAACCTAAAAAAGAAATTTGAGATGCAGGATACAGTTAACTTTATTGCATAATTTATTATAGTAGAATAAAAGTAGTATGCAACTATATGTTAATTATCAAATATGAAACATCAAAGTCTGTATTTTAAGTGTAATCGAGCACAATCTGCTGTGAGTTACGTAGATAGGCTCGTATATGTCGTCCAATAGGAAAAAGAATAATATCATTGTTCATGAAGTGAGCAAAGCGAGACGGTAACATCGGCTTGAAGAAAGAAAACAATACATCCCATTTTCTTTTATTTATAGGAAGAATAGTTAACATCATTTCAATCACTCTATTAAGACATCTTGTTGAAGGTTTACAATATTTAATAAGAAAAATACTTTTTTTACCACATCATAACAAAAGGAAACTTATTAACCTTCTAGTTTCTTCTTTAGGAGTATGAAACATCTTTTCTCTGCTCTATTTCTGTTAGTGTTTACATGTATGAATCGATGGATTTTGTTTTTTCATTTTTTTTAGAGTCAGTGTCTGTCAAATGACTAGCGTCTCCCAGCCCATTGCATTGATCTATCGAGGTCCTGCTACTACCGAAGACTGTCCAGAAGCTGTAGCAGCACTTCTTCAAGACACATATCAGGTTATCTATGTTGGACCACAAGAAAAAGTAGACGTAAATGAAACATCATTATCTACAGCGAAACTATACGTTCAGCCGGGTGGTGATGATCTTGAAGAAAGCTGGCCACATGTTTGTAAATACGCTCCAGCTATTCGTGAATATGTGAAGAATGGCGGAAGATATCTTGGTATTTGTCTTGGTGCATATTTAGCTGGAAGTGAACCAGGCTTCGATCTTCTCCCTGGTTCGGGAGACACCGATCAATATATTACGTCGAAAGATGCAGTTGTTACCAGTGAAATCGATACTGTAGTGCCTCTTCTGTGGCGACAGAAACTAAGGCATGTCTATTTTCAAGATGGAACACGTTTTGATCTCGATCAAACAGCAGCACCCACAGAAATTTTGGCAACTTATATGAATGGTGAAATTGCAGCAGCTGTGCAACATTATGGCCAAGGACGTGTAGGTATGATTGGACCTCATCCAGAAGCTGACGAAGAATGGTATGCTACGCATAGTTTGAAAAATCCAGATGGCAAGATGAGCTTTGATCTTTTCTATGATCTTATAGAAACATTGATGAAATCGTAATCTATTTTATCTATATGTGTGTGTGAGGAATAAAATAAATTATCATTCCAAGTACACTTTGCAAGTAAATCTAAAGTAAATGACGAAATGTGTGTACCATTCTTCTTTTTATCTGATGCATTAATGAAGAGATTGAGATACGTTCTATTTGTCTAAAAAATAACTGATTTGTTAAACAAACCAATACATTCCGAGTGGTAAAATCCGATGCAGCAAGTACTGATTATTTCATCACATCAAAATAAGCAAACGTGTTTTTATCGAAATTCAAATGGTGCAAGAGAAAAGACAAGATATTCATCTTGAAAATACATTTCCAGAAAATTATCTCTAAACTATATCAAGTCTATTCAGAAAATATTGCCTAATCTCTTCATGCACTGAAATTAAATCTAACCACTTACATTATTTTTATTAATAAGAAATAATTCATAATAAAAAATTAGAATCACTCATTTGTCGATAGTTATTATAGAAACTACTTTACATGTATCACTTGAAACAATTTTTAATCAGAATAATCTTCTGGCACGATCTAGTGATGATTCACACCTTTCACTAATGATCTTGGTACTTTTGATGCACGGCGTTCATGTTGATGATGATGATGATGATTTTTGGAATGATGTATATGCCTGCTTTGATGTTGATCGATTGTTGGAGATTGTTTCACCACATGTTTAACCTATTTAAATGTTAAAAAATTTATAAAAGAAAAAAATTAAATAATTTATGTTTACAAAAGGTGTCATTGGTGTGTGTCTTGATTGATCCATATGTTTTCGTCTATGATGTCCATCTAAATCTAATTGAGGTGTTGTTAAATGTGATATTTGTTGGCTGGTTGGCAAACTACGAATTTGAATAACGAATAACAGACGATTTTTACATTTGTCTAATTGATTATTAAGTTTTTCAAATTCTTTTTTATAATGACGACTACGTAAGACTTGTCCAATGGTTGATGCATTAGTAAATTTTTCTAATAATGCTACACAATCTATAAGACAATCTTGTAAGGTTAACATTGGTTGTTCTAATTGTTTAGAAATTTGTGCATCACATTGAATATGCTCTAAACAACCAACAACTTCATAAATATGCTCATTCAATTCAATACAATCTGTTTGATTTGCACAATAAGTTTCAATAGTATTGTGAATCTGTTTAGCCAAGGTGATAATACCACCAATCAAAGCAGGACCAACAGTTAAGGCCAAGCCAATGGAAACTGGTTCCCAATCTCTATTTCTTTGCATATGACTACTGCTTACAAAGTAAAAATATTGTATTATACATAATACGAAAGAAAAAATCGAGTATATATATATACATACATATAGGTATTATGGTTAATGATTATTCTCTTCCTTTTACTACACCGATGTGTCATAAGCGTCACGATTAGTATGTAAACATAGCTGACTACTTCCGAATTTACAAATGACATGTAAGGTAACTTTCCAAGGCTATCTGAGTCAAAAAATAATAGGAAATAGTATGGTAAGATTTACCGTTGATAAGTCTATTTTTCATATATTCTTTATATCTTTTTTTTTACAATTTTGAAATTTATTCTGTGTTTTTATATGCTTTTATCAATTATTTTGACAGAATTTCTTCTTCAACCTAGTTATCACTATTAACAGGAAAAGTACTCTACAAATCGATGCGTAACTGATAGTTGCTTCCAGCACACTTTGCCAGTCTTGAGATTCTCAAAAGCTTTCATTGAAAAATGATTTTACAATGTATTTTTCTTATAAGAACATAGTCAATAGTTTATTGTTATAGTTTTATAATAGTAGATGAAAGTACATTTTACTGAACTTTTGTTTCATTTGTTTGTTTTTCTTTTGAATAATCTATATAAGGTAATCCTAGATAATAGACAATATGTAAGTGATCGTCTGGTTTGAATGGCTGCTGAGGAGATCGAGAATTTTTTATTTGATGTTGTCGATGTTTGATTGATAGGAGACGCATAGCTTCGCCGCATACAATTCCTAGATGACAATGAAAAGCACCAAATACATGCCACCAAGCATGCAATTGTGGATTAAATCGACTGATATTGTTCATTCGTTCACATAATTGTTGATCGATAGTCCAACATACAAAAGCTGAAATTAGTAAACCAACATATACTATAAGTATATATTTGATCCGATATATATGATGATATGGTTGTCGATATAGATAAATTAGTTTAATTATAGCTCCAAGTACCATCAAACCCATATGTGCTTGAAATATCAGTACGAATGTTTGTAAACTGTGTACGTACGTCCATAATAATCCATAAAAAATTCCAAATACGAGTAATATGTCAATTACAAATAGTTTATTCTTTATCTGTTTAAATTCATTCATTCTATATAATATAAACCACCAGATAATCATTGAATAGACCATTGGAAGTTCATCGGCCATTTGTCCTAAATGTGTTAGAGTACCATGAAAATAAGCAGATCCAAGACCGACTAATATAAAACCCAAACTAGATAATAAAAATCGAGTTTCAACGTTATTGTATAAACCTCGAATAAATAATATTGCACCTAATATGCACATAGAGAAACTTGAAATACAATTCCAAAATTCAGCAATATACTGAGTTACAACATAATTACGTTCACACCAATCGATTGAACTAGTACTAGGTGACCAATAACCGATATTTGTATCTAAGTTAGATTCAAAATGTTTAACATTCGAGGGATGGCTATGACTAGCTACAGTCGCTCGTGCATCGACTACAACATGCAAGAAGATTGTATAAACTAATACGTGTAAAATAAAAATTGATGAACGCATATTTCAAATATCTGAACGCTTGTTTGATCGTCCTTTGGATTCTTTTGCTTTTGTAGCTCACGAAATAGTTATGTAACTAAACAAAAAATAAATATCACATTTAATTATAGTATAGATCCAGCATATAAACAATATGTTGATTATAGAAAGAAAAAAAGATCTAAAACTATCGAGTCCTACTAAACGTACGTGTTTTTTCAAAAAACATTCTATATTTCGAAACTTATGATTGATAAAGACAATGAAAACTCTTGAACATTATTTGGTGTCATGAAATATTTTATCGATATTGTCAAAATAGATCTTTTCTCCAACCAAGAATCTCACAGAAAATTGAGAAACAAGGTAGTTTTCTATCAATTCTCTATTTTGATTGATATTTCATAATGATAAGTCACTTTCGATTTTATGATTTATAATTCTGAGTATAAAACAAATTTTTTTGCCGTTTAGGAATTTTTCTGTTGATTTCGATACTGTTAAATATGGATGATGTGTGAATCTACTTTTCATCATGAGCCCTCCATCGAATCACAGTACTCAATCTGGGTTTCTTCGCTATTTTAAATACTAGAAAGATAGCGTTGGTCTCAAAATGAAAAAAGAAATAAGTTGTAGAATTTTAGTAGATTCTATATTTCGAACTGAAGCTTTTTTTACTGGAAAATACGTATATGATAAGATCCACTGTCTATCTTAATTTGACCGAAATCAGATGATCGAATAGAAAGAAAGAAAAGCTTTTGTATTGGACGTCGTAGCACGGACGGAAAAACTGAATTGCATTGACATACTCTTGTATGAAAGGCAGTAGTTGTGTGTGCGTTGCTATTTGCTCGCATCTCGCCATATTCTTTACAATCTCTCGACTGTAAGTTGTTAAGAAAGAATGAAAAAAGTCTATTTTCATTTTTTGTCGTGGTTTACGATAACAGAAAGGAAAGAAAAAATTTTCTAGGTCTCATAAAATCTGCATATCTTTTAATATATGAGTGTCAGTGTGCAAAAACACTGATAAACCTACATCCATCCCTAGGAGCAATCCGGTACGATCTTTAATCGTAGAGAGAATAGTAAAAAAAAAAGCTCACTATGATAAAAGATCGGTATGTAGATGATATATTATTTTCGAAAATCATTGAGTATTGCTTATGTATTGATGAACGATTGTGGTGTAGTGTTGATTGCTAATCGATAAAGGTTTACTCATTACTACTTGCCGGGTATTGTAGTTATTCTTCTTTCTGAAGATTTCATCATCCTCATCCAAAATATGACTACACAGTTCTATAGTTTTTCAGTACATAAAAGACAGTCGCTTTCTTGTAAATCGATCTCTAGAGTGGGGAGTATAAGTTTTTTCTTATTATTTTCGATAGTAATTTTTAATTCATATTTAATATTGTTACATTCAAATTCGATTCCGTTCTCCTATAAATATTCTATTAACTGAATTCAACAATTCAATCAACACTAATATGAGCTGTTTGATAACTCCATCTTTTCAAGATAGTGTAACACACATCTTACTAAAAATATTGGTACTTTCCATTGCTGTGTTTACTGATTTGTACATAGCAATATTTTGGGCACCGTCGTATCCTTATTTACATTCACCTTCTCTCTTACACTTAAACCAAAATTCTGCATGGAAATTTACTTTTACAACAAAACTATCTCAAAATATGGTTTATCAATCATTATAAAAAAGTACAGTTTTTATTCTTATGAAATAAAAATAAATGAAATCTTTATTTCTAAAATATTTCAAACCTGCTTTTATCGACACATCATTGAGCGCTATATAAATGAAAATTTTAGTAGTAATACAGTTATTATGTAATAATAACTGTTTTAAAGGTAAAAGCTTTTAAATAAATATTTTTCTTCATTTAATAATAAACGCTCATTGTACAAAGAAGGTAGCAATCACGGATCATATTAATAGATGGCGTTCAATATCTCGATATAATATAATGAAGTCAATGTAAATTAGGATCCGTGCCATTGAGGGTACGAGTATGACCAAAGAAAAGACATCCTTACCCTAAAGACTTTGTACATGTATAGATGAACAAAATCATTTTGTCAAAATGATTATAGTAATAATCAACAGTATTATAAGAACAATTGCGTTTGATTGATCGATTAATTTAACAATATGTGTGTGTAATATTCTGCATCATAATATCGTTACTTAATTAATTGAATATGGATACTTTCATCAATAATTATGCATGAGCATTTTCGGCTTTTATGTTAGATTTGTTGTTTTGAAAATAAATATCATGTACCATTAATATTAATAAAAAGATATGATTTACTGAGATTTAATTTTTGACAAAGATCGATTTAATCTATGATAAATGTCAAGAGAGCACGAGAAAAAATGTTACTTAAAATAAATAAAACATAATCTTACATTAGTATCGATTGTTCATCAAGGGGTAAGTCAATTCAACAACAAAAAAATACAAATTAGAGCTATGTGTAGAAAAATTATTTTCATAGTTTTCATACTTTTAGTTCACTTAGATTATTTTGCTTATGCAAACGAAATCGATAAAAATAGAATATCGTCCACATTAACATGTGCCTTTTTAACACTTTCAAAAACAGAACCATCTAGCAATAATAATTTTAGCTGTCGTCAAACAAAGGTTACCTTGACAAGCTAAAAGAACATTTTCACTCAAATAAGGATACCAAATAAACGCTGTTTGTTTATGAAAAGGAGAATAAGATTTATCGGCGTTTCTCTCTTCAACATCATTTTCACATTCAAGCATGAAAGCACACATTAAGAATGAAAAAAAACGTGTCGTTTTAGTGATTGTTTTAAATTTGATGTATAGCCAATAATGAAAAAGATCTAGTTGATGCAAATAACTAACATTTATTCTCAATCGATCGACTTCATTGGTGAAAAAATAGAAAAACTTTGTATTTGTTTGTGTTATTCTTCTTTATCAACATTTTAACCAAATCTAATTTCTCATTTCAATTATTTAAGATACATATATATCGATTATGCCAAGTCACAATCAATGGGTTTAATTCGTCTTTTATATCATAATAAGTCAGTGATAATAGTATCATTTCTTATTTATATTCTTTTTTTGTTGACAATCCAAACTATTAAACAGTCAAATGATCCTAATCAAACTCAAGTAAGTTTAATAATTATGAAGAAAATAAATCTATATTTAATCTTCTACAGCAATCAAGTCAATATAAATATCGATCAAAGTCAACCTTTTATTTTATTATTAACTATTTGTTTCAA
>CAJNOI010000617.1:0-34412 GCA_905250115.1 Adineta steineri
TATTTTGAACATAATCAACAACAAGATTGTCAAGAATTTCTTCGACATTTCCTTGACGCACTTCATGAAGAAGCAAAAAAAACAACACAAAATGAGTATGTAATTTCTTATACAAACTTTTCTATAGTTCTTACGAGGGAGCATTCCAAACTGCCAAATTGCTTTTTAAGTTTATCGACCATGCTGATTTCGAATATGACTATGAGAAGTGCCCTGAAGTCTTTATAGAGCGTATCGAATTATCTATGAAACAACAACTCTTTCTCTTTCGAATAGAATATTCGAGAAAATACAGCCAAGTAAATCTATAAAACAGGTACACACCATAACAACTTAATACGAAAATACAAAGGTTTGTATTTGAGCGAATAAAAAACAACATTTAGTAAAAAGTATGTGGTTTTGTGGAAACCGATTTTCTAGAAAACCACTCTTAAAAAGCGATTTGGCAGTTGAGAAAGTTCCCTTATTAGTAACTCTTATCATTTCAAAAGCTCCCAGGAGAAATCAATAGAAGAGTCAGTAAACTAATAAGAAAACGAATGAATTTATTTTATTATTTTTAAGATCAAATCTCGATCTTGTTAAACAACATCTTATGGGTACATGTGTACATCTGAGTAAATGTTTAACATGTTCATCAATAACGAAATCTCAAGATTTATTTTATGAATTATCTATTGGTTTTCATGAACAATCATCAACAAATGATGATCAACAAAAAATCTTTGATTTACAATCTCTTATTGATCATACATTTGCATGGGAATCATTAATAAATGAAAATCAATTTGCATGTGATAAATGTGGTAAAAAAGAAGATGGTTCACGTCGAATGTTTTTAACATCACATCCAAATTATCTTGTTTTATTATTAAAACGTTTTGTACATAATCATCTTACTGGTAAATATGAAAAATGTCTTGATCGTACAACATTACCAGAATTTATACAATTATTAACTGTAAATGAAACATTTATATCATATCGATTAAAAGCAATTGTTGTTCATCATGGTTTATCAATGAATAGTGGACATTATTATGCATTTGTTATGATTAATAATGATGATTTAATTGATAAAAATAATAATAATTCGATTGGTTGGTGGCTTTTTAATGATACACATGTTGAACATTTAACATATGAAAATGTTTATGCACATTTTCAACGTTTTCCATCAGCTACACCTTACGTTCTTATATATGAAAAACAACTTCAAGGTTGAAATTTTATAATTTAAATTTAAAAAAAAATAAATTTTATTTTTTAGAAAAAGAAACCGAAACTACACAACTATCAATTGTACCTTATTTACAAACATTCGTTGATCGTGATAATCAACTTTATACTCAAGTAAATCTCGATATTTATTATTCGTAAATAAATTTCTTTTTTTTTTCGTAGGAACAAAAACGTCGTGGTCGTTCATCAAGATCAGCTGATGTATCAGATGTAAATGAACCTTATTTACGAAATACCGGATGTAAAGATCAAAGTCCTGATCGTGGACCACCATGTATTTTTTAAAAATATATAATTTCTGATGTATAGCTAAAAATTAAAACGTTTCTTTTACGTGTGTATGAACAGTTATGTAAATTTTTAAGCTATTTCTTCTCTTCTTCTTCTTCTTCTTCTTTTTCTCCTCTTTTATTTATAATGTACAGATAAACTTGATGACACTATTTATTAGAAAAGAAAATAGCATCATAAATATTATACTATTGATATTTCTTTGCTAATCAATATAAAACAAATTTTAAGAACATGTTTAAAACATTGTTGATGAACAAAGCGATTAATCCATAGCGAAAGATAATCACTGTCTGAGAATTTCAATACAAGCATCTATGTAACAATTTTCACGCATAGAGGAAAAAAAACGATGTTTATTTTTCATATCTTTATAAAAATCAAAGATTACTTTATAATTGCTTGTAATTTCCGTATCGCATCCATCGTTGTCTACATTTACAATGACCACCCACATTTAACTCATTTTTTCCAGTTTGTCTACGAACAATTGACTTTCATTATTTCATTTTTCGGAAACGCCTTAATTCTGTTATACAAGAGAAAAGAAAAAGGTCAACTAACACCACACGATAGGAAATGAAATCGAATTCTCTCATATTTACATCTGTTTCTCGTTTATAATTCTAGCTGAGAATATAGTCATATCACCGTTCTAGTCTAATATATATATTCTATTTGAACACTATATGTTGAGATAATTTTTTGTCCAATATCAATGCCATATTAACAGACTATTGTAGAGAAAAACAACAAAAGATATCACATATATGAGTGAATTATAAGAGCTCTTAACTATATCATCAAAATCAACCTCGTAAAAAAAATAAATTGCGTTTGATGAAAACTAAACAGTAAAATTGATAATTGCCTGTCAGATTAGATATACAAAATAGATACAATTCATATTATATATATATATATATATATATTCAATATTGAAGTTAAAATTTGATGAATATATTTATTTTTCTTGATTTCACTCAATTAAATACTGATTCATCATCATCATCATCTTGAATAATAATACGGTAAGTACATATATCCGTTATAATGTACACGTGCATTCACTCCCGTATCGCCTTTTAAAAGATATACTTCAATCATTTCTATAACTGCTAATTTCTTTTTTCTGATGCGCACATGATATCAACTAGTCTTAACAAAACAAACATCGTCAATATAGCCGACAAAAACAACAAAAATCAAACTTTAGAAAGTGCCGTTGTATATGTATTATTCTTAAAAACACCACATGAGATCAAACTTTAGAAAAGTAAACTTATTTTTTCGTTACAACAAAGTACCAGCTTTCTTCTTTCCATATCAATATACATTTCATTGTATCATCTGGTTCGAGAATTTTAATCATTTTGTTCAACTTATGTTGTTGAACGAACGATGATAATTAATCGTTACGCTCGTGTATATGATTAATCAAGAATAAGTATTAATCATTTCAATTATTCATAGCATCATCAATTAAATATTTGTATTCGTCACTAAGAAATGAAATGTTGAGTATATATCAAATATAGGAAAGGTGTTTCTATATTATATGAATAGTCTATCGACACATTTACACCTGTTTCTTCCTACATACTCATCTATCCAATGAAATGACGATAAAAGCATATTGTTTATATCCAATAAATAATTCTCTTATTTCTTCTCCTCTCTTCTTCTTCCTCTTCTTCTTCTTCTATGTTAATAGTATATTCATTCAGTTACGTCTTAATTTAATTTGTTTTCATATCCACGCATTCTCTCTTTGGCTGTCATCAATATTAATCAGCCTAATTGTTGGGTAAGGTTTCTTTCTATATTTTTAAATAGTTATAAAAACTATCTTTCTAAGTGTTAATTTTCTTCTACCTTTCGGTCATTTGTCGGACTAAATTAACAAAACGTGAGACGCCTGTTTCATCTTTTTAAGTTGTCTGTGTTTTTATTATTTTACTTTGTTGATCTATTTTATACGGCTTACTCACCTATTCGTTCGTATTGAATAGGTGTGAGCGCACGAGCACTCATATATTTTGTACTACGTAACTTCAAATAGTCTCATAACCGCAGCAGAAAAAGTTATTAACACTTACGATTACGTTTTTCCTTAAGAGTGAGAGAATATCGACGATATTACCACCTGATAATAAAATCGTATTTTCTCTGATACACCTCATCGATAATGACAGTAAAATTTTCACTTTGATTACGTATGTGCGTATATCGAATAATTATATATGATGCCGGCTGATAAATTCTTCTTTTCTGTATATAAATATATAATATTTTTTAGAATGAATTCACTTGCTTCAATTCTATATTCATCTTCATCAGCTAAAATAAAGAAACGTAAAAATCTTTCATTACAACCATCAATAAAACCAATAATAACAATGGATTCAAAAGCATCAAAACGCAAAGTTAGTGGCATGTTATTTCGTTCATCAACACCTAAAACATCTTTAACAACAGCAGGTAGGCATACATGCATAAATTTTCATTGAATATATAATTGATTATGAAACAATGTCTTTTTGATTATCATTTATTCGTTAGAATATATTAACTAAAAGGATGAGTCGACAATATCACAGTTTTATGTTAAATGTAAATCAAGAAGAAGAAGAAGAAATAAAAAGACCGACAGGATATCCTATATTGAAGTGTGTGCAATCACAGCATCACTATACTAACTAACAATTGTCGCCTTCGATTTGAGAAAAAGCTGAGAGAAACATTTGATTAACAGAAACTCAAAATATAACATTTTATATAAATTGGATAAAGTTTTTTGTTTAGTTTTTCAAGAATAATAAATAAAAATGAATTTTTATTGACAAATTGTCGGATTGTTTTTCTTTGAAGATCTGATATAACAATACGCCCTTCCCTTTCACTTTGAATTTATCATTTATGTCTATAGCTTTAGAAAAAAAAAGACAAATAAAAACATATATTTATCTTTATTTAGTTCATCCAACATCAACATCATCTTATTTTTCAACAAATTCTCCTCCTCAAAGTCCACGATGTTCAACACCCTTATTTTCTAAACAAAGACGAACAAGACCATTTATTGTCTGTGAACTTTGTCGACAACGAGCATTTGAATCATTAGATGAAAATAAAAATGAAAAAGATCATATATCATATCATCGTTCAACAACATCAGTTCATTATCAAAAACAAACAAGTATAAAAAGTCATCGAAGACGTTCATCAATTGACCAATTACTTGTCTGGATTATTTAATATAAAAATACATTCATTCGCTTTTTTTTTTAGTCCGAACAGTAGATTTGACATTGTTTTGTTTTCTGTATATAAATTGTTACATTAAATTTCGTGTGTCTTATTGTTCTTATGAATAAAGAAAAAAATCTATAGTTTATTTTTTGTCTTGACAACCTATTACAAAAGAATAAAAAAAAACTATGCATATATGTCCTATCAAGATTATGAAAAATCATTACAACAAGCTCGAATATCTCTTCTTAATTCTACTTTTGAACGATTTTGGATTCAATCAAAATCTACAACAAAAACATATTCGTCATGGTATAATTATTTGAAATATCAATATATTATTATATTTCTTATTTTTATTACTATTCTTCTTCTTGTATTTTCACTTCCATTTATTATTTTCTCACAATATTATTCGAATTCATATCATCAACAATGTTCATCACTTGCATGCATATCAACATCACATCGAATTATTGAAAATCTTGATTTAAATATAAATCCATGTGAAAATTTCTATCAATATGCATGTGGTGGATGGATTGATAATCATTTTTTAACACCAAGTGAAACATCAATTAGTTATTTTAAAGAAATTTATAAAAATAATTTAATTATTTTATATAAAATTCTTCAAAATAATTCCGAAATAAATTCACCATCGATAAAAAAATTACAAAATTATTTTTATTCTTGTATGAATACAATAAATAATGAAAATTTAGCAAGACAAACTTTATTAAATATTCTTCAACCTATTGGATATTCACCATTATTAGTAAAAAATTGGTTAGGAACAGATTTTAATCTTGTTTCAAGTCTGATTTATACTCATCAGTATAAAATCAATCCATTGTTTCATATTGGTATTACAATTGATGAGAAAAATAATAAATATTATCGTATTTTTTTTGAACAATCTGGTTTATCATTTGATGAACATGTTCGTTATTATGATAAACATGTTCGTTATTTATTTAATCAATTTGGTATAAAATTATTTCAATATCTTCATTCATCATTATCTTATTATGATATATTAAAACAAATTGATGAAATATTTCTATTTGAAAAACGTTTAGTATCAATTTTTCAAATAAAAAAATCTCATAATCCATATGAATATTATCATATACGAACATATGAACAACTGCGACAATTATTTTCTAATTGGTTTAATATTGAAATTTATTTACAAAGAATTTTTCATAAAAATCAAACATTTTTTTTCTAATCAAACATTTCTTATATTAACACCGAATTATTTCAATAGATTAAATGAAATAATTCAAACAACACCAAAATATATTTTAGCAAATTATATAACATTTCAAATTATACAAGATTTATTACCTTATATGTCGGAAAATTTTATTCAAATTCAAAAATCATTAAAAATCTATTTAAAAGGTATTACAGAAGAAAAACAATTATGGGAAATTTGTATGAAAAGAACAGATGAAGCATTTGGATTTGCTACGGGTAGAAAAAATGACAGAATTAAGTTTTATTGTTTTTAATATCGTTTAGGTGCTTTATTTATTTCAAAAATATTTCATGAAAAAAATAAAGAAAAAATTGAATATATTGTTGAAGAAATTCGTTCAGCATTTATTGAAACTCTACCGAATATTAAATGGATGGATAATGAAACACGTCAACAAGCACAAATAAAAGCAAAAATGATTATTAGTAGATGAAATGAATATTTTTAGATTAAAAAAGAATATATCTTAGAATATAGATAGACTTGGTTATCCAAAATGGATCGAAGATAATAGAAATATTGATAGATTCTATCAAGATTTAATTCTATCAAAGACTAATAATTCAATTATTAATCATATATTAGTACAACGATTTCAAAAAGAACAAAATTTGAAAAAACTTGTAAGATATCTTCGAATCAAATTACGCTGTTGTAAAATAATATAGGATCAACGTCCGAATATGGAAGAATGGACAATGACACCAGTTGATGTAAATGCATATTATACACCATCGAAAAATATGATTGTATTTCCAGCTGGAATTTTACAAACACCGTATAGAAGTTTATGAAATAAATCATTACAAAATTTTGTTCATTTAGATTTTTCGATCCTAATATACCTATTTCATTGAATTTTGGATCGATTGCATCAATTATTGGTCGTAAGTAGATTTAACTTAAATATATGATTCATATTCTTTTCATTATTTTAGATGAACTTATACATGCATTTGATGCAAGGTTTGTTTCTAAAGATATATACTTTGTAAATTAAGTAATCTACTATTAAATCGTAAAATTTCATTGTATGATTAGTGGTCGACATTTTGATGGGTATGGAAATCTAAATAATTGGTGGAAGAAAGGATCGGCTCATCGTTTCGATGAACATGCTCAATGTTTTATTGAACAATATGATAAATATCGCATCGGTAACGAACATATCAATGGATTATTTACATTAGATGAAAATGTAAATATTGAACTATAATGTTTTTTTTTTCCATTTAAAATTATTATTATCATTATTCTTAAGATTGCTGATAATGGTGGTTTACGAATAGCTTATACAGCTTATAAACGTTATTTAAAACGTCATCATTTACTTTCGATGAAATATATTAAGCATCAACAGCAGCAACTTTTACCTGGTCTTAATTTAACAGATGAACAATTATTTTTTATTGGTTTTGCACAAACATGGTGTACAAAAACTACGTTTGAAAATGCTAATGCAGCTTTAAGTACTGATACACATGCTCATCCAAAATATCGTGTCATTGGTTCTTTATCAAATATGCCAGAATTTTCAAAAGCATTCAAATGTTTAAAAGGATCTTCAATGAATCCTGAAAAACGATGTGAAATATGGTTAACATCAAAGATTGTGAAACAACCATGTTGAGGATGTGGGTGTGGAATGGACTCAGCACCTAAATTCATGCCCACCATACCCAGAACACAATTTAAGCTCAGCAAACTATTTGACAAAAAAAAAGTGTAGTAGGAAAAAATTGATTTGATTGAACGTAGTATTCACTTGAGAACGATTATTCATACGTTATCATTACATGTGAACTCGCTCTCATCCGAATATATGTGATTGGGAGCAATTAATGATTAATATTCTTCACACCTTGTATTTATATTCACTCAGTTGTACAGATAATGATCTGTCTTTTATCAATTATGGCTCTTTTTTAACAATCGCCGTACAATATCACTTCAACTCATATATTATTTGGTGATTGATAATTTATTAAGCAATGTGAACGATTAAATAGTTTGATTAAATAAAAAAGTTTATAATTCAGTTCAAAAAAGAAAATGTCATTATGTCCGTATGGACTAATAAAACTCAGCACCATTGAGACAAACACTACCAGTGGTCTCTCCACCAGTAACTAATACTTTTCCATTTGCTAATATGGATGCTGTGTGATATTGTCGTGCAATACTCATGTTTACTGTAGTTGTCCAAATGCCTGTTGATGAATTGTACAATTCAGCACTATTCAGATAACCAACAATGCTGTTGTATCCACCAGCAACTAATACTAATCCATTTGCTAATGTGGATGCTGTGTGATATTCTCGTGCTGTATTCATGGGTCCTGTGGTTGTCCAAATGCTTGTTGATGGATTGTAAAATTCAGCGCTATTGAGAATACTACTATCGCTGGTTCCTCCAGCAACTAATACGTTTCCATTTGCTAATATGGATGCTGTGTGATATTTTCGTCCAACATTCATGCTTCCTACGGATGTCCAAGCGCCTGATGATGGATCGTAGAATTCAGCATTGTTGAGAACACCACCGCCCTTATCTCCACCAACAACTAATACTTTTCCATTTGCTAATGTGGATGCTGTGTGGAGTTGTCGTGGAGTATTCATGCTTCCTGAGGTTATTGTCCAAGTGCCTGTTGATGGATCGTACAATTCAGCACTACTTAGATCAATACCTGAGCCGCTGATTCCACCAGCAACTAATACTTTTCCATTTGCTAATGTGGATGCTGTGTGACCTTGTCGTGCAACATTCATGCTTCCTGTTGTTGCCCAACTGTTTGTTGATGGATTGTACAATTCAGCAATATTTAGATAAGCACCTGAACCGCTGGTTCCACCAGCAACTAATACTGATCCATTTATTAATATGGATGCTGTGTGATATCCTTGTGCAAAATTCATTTTTGCTATGATAAACCAAGTACCTATTGATGGATTGTATAATTCAGCACTATTCAGATAACTACTAGCAACGCTGTTATATCCACCAGCAACTAATACTAGTCCATTTACTAATTTGGTTGCTGTGTGAAACTCTCGTGTGGTATTCATACTTCCTGTAGTTGTCCATCCTAAATAACATAGAAAAATGGTAAAAAACCTATTCTTGAAAAAATACTAATTCAGTCATATACACAAGTTGTTTATGTACTGTTTGCAAACTTAGTGATTTGAGATCATCATTATTGATACAAACACAAAACATCTAGTATATTACTGACCTGGTGCTGCTGTTGTTGATGATGTTGTTGATGATGTTGTTGTTGATGTTGATGTTGATGTTGATGATGTGCTTGATGACAATGATGTTGTTGACGCTGATGATGATGAAGGTGATGTTGATGTGATCTGATCTATATCAGAAAAATGAGATTAAAAAAGAGATACGATAATTGACTAAGGTTTCGCCCAAAATTCTGCAAGTTTCGTTCTACTAGTAGTGTATCTGATCATGAATGCATTATGATAAACTTTACATAACTTCAAATACTTTTATAAACTTTACGTTTTCATATGAGAATATGTTGAATATTTCTTATAGTATAATTTGTATGACAATAATATATGCCATTCAAAAGCAAAACTATAATATTTTTGCAGTATTTATAATATGTACTTACTCAGTGCTATGGAAATTGCTGATTGATTCATAAATACCAAAGAAGAATTTAGATTAAATGCAATTAAAATCGAACTGTCATTTGTAGAAAATAATTGACATGTTTGATTTATTGAAAAATAATTTAATGTCGATATTGCTCCATTTGAATTTACCATTTCGCATATACACTGACTTTGCGTTATATTCCATAATGATTTATATATATTACCAATCAATATATTATTATCTCTTTTACCGATAAGAATGCAATCACCAGTAGAAAATATCAGTAAAACAAAAAATATCCAAAACATCTTTTTTGACTTGTTGTTTTAAAATTCTTTTACAAATGTTTTAGAAACTAGCAATACTGTTCCTCGTTTCTTTCATTTTCTCCAACTCTCTCGTTTAATATTTAATCACTACAAAAAAAATGTTGTTGATTGTTTGTCAGGTTTGTTCAAAAAAAAAAATAACTAAAGTCATGACTATCTTACTTCCAAAGCGAATAGAATAACAACAGGAAAAAATATTACCTCAGTTTCCTTAACCATTTATGGAATTAAAATCATCACCATCAAATGAAGAAAAGAAAAAGAAACAGTTTTTTTTTGTGTTTATGTAATGGCTTTTTAAAATTAAATTACCTTCAGAATACTCATTCAATATTATGAAAGAAAAAAGAAAGTAAAAAAAATCTGATAATTAACGAATTGCTTTAACTAGACACTTAGTCATCTCGTATGTTTCTACAATAGAATGTTGTAGAAAATGGAATGCTTTTTTCCCAGTATTTCATATATAATTAGTCATCGGCGTTGCCATCAACAATAATTACAAAAATTTGATCGAATATCAAACTTTTAGCTTTGTTTAGTTTTGTCAATCATATTAGATATTATTTTAAATTCATTTGAGAATATAGATATGAGTGATATATCATTAAAAAAATCTAGGAAAACATGGGAATTGTTGTCTTACTCACAATTAATTTGATCGTAAAATCGATTTCTACTATACTATACTATACTATCCGAGAAGATAGTGATAGGAGATCTTTTTAAAAGGATTGGTTTACAAATTAGAATATAGGATAAATGGGAAAAGAGAATGTGTTGTAGAGTTCACAGATCACTGTTAATATTCGATAGTAATCTATCAGAATGTTCATTTGCCATCGACAGCGTTGATGCAGCTACTAATGAGAAAATATATTTATGACGTGATTCAAGCCGACTATGAACAATATTAGTACTGAATTGTTCTTAATATTGTGTCTAGCGACACTGGCTCATGCCCACGTTGTTAAGACTATCTTGAGGGTGTTGGTGTGAGTCTAGATCGATAAGAGACATCCACACCATTAAACATTAAAAAACATTAAATAATTCAATAAAATATTAAAATGCCTAAATTCATTAAAAAATTTGATTTCTCATTCGCTTGTTAAAATCATATTATTCTTGATTCACTTAATATTAATTCATACCCATACCCTCATATCGTATAAATGCCTATCATCTTCTGTATGAATATTATTTATTTTACGTTTTCATGATGTATATGTAGATGAAAAGACACAGCCCGCTATACTCTCACACACTCTATAGTTTAAATAAGTTCTTTTTTCTTTTATAAAATTCAATATTATAATAAATCAAAGAAAGTCTGTTTCATATATTTTTCGAGTAAAATGGTACACTGTCAAAGCCAACATTTAGTAGAATCATCTTTAGTGCAGTTCCAGTCTTTATTCCACATAGACGATGTTGATTTATCAATAAACGAATGATCGCCATGGTCATGGAAAAAAATTTTTCTTGGAATAGTTTTTGATAGTTGATCAAGATAACTTTTTGCTCGTGCACTAAGTTTATTCATGTCAACAGCTAATATTTTCAATGTCTGTGTTGAATAATCGTTTTAGATATGTGATAAGGAAGAGCACATATTATCTTACCGTATTGATTTGTAATGCATTACCTAAAAAAAGTGCTCCTCGATCCGTGATGTCGTTTCCTCCAAGATCCAGTTCTATAAGTGTCTATATTAAATATAAATAATAAATTTATAATAGATAGAAGAAAAAAAATTATCTAACCGTGTTAATATTCAATGTATCAGCGAAATATTGTGCTCCTTGCTGACCTATTTTAGCCCATCCAAGATGTAGCTCTATAAGTGTCTGTATAAAAATAAAAATTTGATTAATGAAAATACAAAATTTTATTATACTGTATTAGTTTTTAATGCCTTCGCTATATATTGTGCTCCTTGAGCACCCATTTCGTTTTCATTGAGGGAGAGGACTTTCAATGTCTATTTTGAACGAAAATAATGATTATTTGTTCGATGAAAATATCAATTGTCATACTGTATTAATTTCTAATGTATTCGCCAGGCATTGCGCCCCTTGAACGCCAATTTTGCTTGCATTGAGACGAAGAGTTTTCAATGTCTATGTTAAATAAAAATAATGAGTACTTGTCTGATAAGTATAGAAATTGTTATACCGTATTGACTTTTAAAGCATTAGCTAAATATTGTGCTCCTTCATCACCGATTTTGTTGTCTGTAAGATTCAGCTCTGTAAGTGTCTAAGTTACAAGATAATGATGAATTTATGATGAATGAGAAGAAAAAACTGTGCTACTGTATTAGTTTTTAATATATCAGCAATATATTTTACTCCTTCATCACTGATTTTGTTGCGGTACAGATTCAAAACTTCAAGTATCTAATTAAAATGATCGTAATAAATATATGACAAATAATAATAAAAATTCTCCTACCATATCAGTTTGTAATGCATCAGTTAAATATTTTACTCCATTGTCGCCAATTTTATTATTTGCAAAATCCAACTCTTTAAGGCTCTGTGCTCAATAATAATATTGAATATATGATATATAAATACGAACATTATCTTACCGTGTTCATTTTTAATGAATTAGCTAGATATTTTAAGTTCTCATCGACTATGTTCTTATATCGAAGAGTTAATTTAGTGCATACCTATATAAAAAAAACTGGCTGATAAGTTTAAAGGATTTAATGCTGGTATAAATATTAACGGAGTTTACCTTATATCGTGGATACGTATCAATTATGGTATTCAACCGTGTGCAAACGCCATAAGCCGAAAGTAAAATTATTGGTATATCAAGATGATCAAGAATGCGATAAACAAGTTCAACAGGTAATGTAAGAAGAGTCAGAGAATTCTTCTTAGTCACGAATACTGTTTCTTCTTCAACAGTATATTTTCCTGAATAATGCATATGATCCTAACAATGACAAACAAAATCAATCCAAAATACCTAATACGCATCGAGATAATACTTTATATAAAAAAAAACATTGTTTGGACATTCAATTTATTAATAAAATGATATACAACAAAGAACTATATATATATAGGTGATGCGATAATACATTGAAGTATGTCATAAAATGAAAAGAAAATGATAAGGAATAAGACCGTATCTTGTTGGAAAATTCTTTTCATCCGATATTGAATTTCTATTATTTTTCTCATTTAGATAGACCTTCGAAACAATAGAGGGCATACGTAATACGAATTAAAATCATTTATATAACACGAATGTTGTCAAGGGTTCAAACGGACCCACACTCTAGGTTTTGATTGCTGATAGTTTTACAAGAAATTTCATATGGGTCTTATACATCATTAGAAGACTAACGATTAACGAAGAGATTACTTCGAATTGCATAGATCTTAAAGTAGAAAAAATAAAAAGCACCACAGCAGGTCTCCTGGAACCCGCAAACACCTCTGGAAGGTTAAAGATATGTTGCTTTTAGTATCTATTTTTCTATTCTCATATCTGAAAATTAATTCATCTAGTGAGAAAAATCGTAACAAACCTTTCACGTCCTGAAGTGTGAGTGTCGAATGATATTTTATTGTAAAATATGCTGTTTCACACACGTCTATATATATTATGAAATATGTGTACAAGAAGGAATATTCCGCAACAAGAACTGGGATTATACCAAGAGGGATAATTCTAATGAATGCAGAAGAACGAAAGAACATGTATGTGAGATATACTAACAACATCTATAGAAAGAAAAAAAGAACTATAACGAACGGTTGTAATCTAGATCCATACATCAGAAAACCACAGAGAAATGTATCCGAACACACTATCTAGAAAGATTATTTTTCTCTTAGAACTTGTATTCACATTTACTACCAATTCCTCTTTTGACATCGATATTTGAAAGAGAATCTTGAACTCTTAACATATTCTAAGGATTTAATGTTATTAAAGGCGATTCTGATAGATGTCATCCAAAGCCAATAATTTCTAGAAATATAAATAAATATATAGTTTAATATTTATTATTATTCCATAATTTTCAATAGTTTTTTAATTGTTTCATTCTTTTCTATGTTTATATTATCATATTTATCATTGATCGACATCAACGGTTTCTTCTAAACCAATAACATTCATTGAAAAACAATCCTTTTGTTTGTTTTTTATTGTTTCGATTACAGAAAAAAAGGACGATCTATTCAATAATTACCTTGAAGCAATTGTTCACATTTTACCTCATCATAATTTGTCTTATTATTTCTATAATGGATGAAAATTATTTGACATCAATATTGAATTGCACTGAACAATGTTGTAGACTTCTTCTATGTACATTATGGTTTGTATTTAATTTAGTTCAAATAATAATCTCATTTATTTTCTTCGCTATCATCATTTTAGTAATACACTTCCACGTGAAATAGTCACAATTAATGGTCAAGAATCAATAGTTTGCCTGTAAAAAATATAAAATTTCCTTAATTTCTTCTCTATTCTTTTTTTTTCATTTAAGTTCATGTGCAGAAAAACAATATTCTAATGGAAAAATTCCTTATCTATCATTAATACAATCAAATATAAAATATAATAAAGTTTTAGCATTACTTAATCGAACATTTCGTACATTCTATGATTTAAGTAAGTATATATAATTAAATTTTCTCTCTTATACATATATTCTAAATTTAGGTGATTTAACAAATGAATCTAAAGAACATATTGAACAAAAAAAGGAAGCTATTAAAGAAGGTGTATTAACATGTTTAAATTTATTACGTCCAACTATTCGAGAAAATAATCAAATAGCACCAATAAATGATATAAAAAAGAAGATAATAATCAAGAAAAAACATTTAAATATTCTTCATAATGAGAGTGATGATGATGATGACGATGAAAATGAAAAAGAAAATCAATCAACAACACCTGTTAGCGATGATAATTCTATGCGACGTAAAACTGTACGTGGTTCAAATACATCAAAACGATCAGTTAGTATAAAAACATCAGATAATGAATCACCATCCAAACGAACAAAAACTATTCAAGATATTGATAAACCATTAGCAGTAATAAGTCCAACTGTTACTAAGAAAATAACACCTAATCGAAAGAAAAAAACTGATGACAATGATGAAGAAAAAAAACCGAAATCAATTCGTTTAATACGAAAAGTTCAACAAACAGCAGATGATTCAAACATTCTTGAAACATCTAAATTAATAAGAAAACAAGATACTGAAGAAGAAACAGATGTAAGAATTATTTCTATATTAAAATTAAAAATAAATTCAATATTATCATAGATTCATCGTAAAAAACCAATCTTACCAAATAAATCTTCTAATGATATACGGAATGATAAAGGTGAATCAATAATACATCAAGCAGTTAAAAAAGGTGATATAACACGTGTTAAACAATTGATCGAAGAAGGATATTCTGTCAATACAATTGATCATAATTCATGGACGCCATTACATGAGGTAAGATTTTAAACATAAATCTTAGTGTATACGAAAAAGAATTCTATTTTTAATAGGCTAGTTCAATGTGTGATATTCCATTAATGGAATTATTACTTGCAAATAATGCTAATATTAATATTCAAGGTGGTAATGAACGAATGACTGTTTTACATGAAGCAGTTTTAAATGAAAATGTGGATGAATCTATTATAAAATTTTTACTTGAAAATGGTGCTGATCCACATTTAAAGTATATATCTTTATTTTTTATATAAACTTTTCTTCTATTTATTCTTGATTTTTAAGAAATAAAAATGGTAAAACAGCTATTGATCTTGTAACTACATCAACAAATACTAAAATTTTATCATTATTCGAAAAAATTCAATGTTTAAAACCTAGTCAAAATGATTTACCAATTGCTCCACCACCATCACGTCGACGTGGACGAACAACATCATCATCTACTATACTGTTTTTTACTGGTTTTGATAAAGCACGTAAAGAATCATTAATCAAATCTGTTCAGTCAATATTTGGTCGTAAATGTGTAACAGCAGCGAAAAATATTGAAAATAATGGTTGAATATTTTCTTATGAAAAAATTTTCTTTACATAAAAATATTTCTGATTTATTTTAGTTACGCATGTTATTGCATGTGGTGAACAAGATAAAATTGCCTTTCGAACGATAAATTATCTACGTGGAATTGTTCTTGGAAAATGGATTGTTTCGGAAAAATGTAAAGTTTAGCTTTTAAATTTTCTTATTTTTACATTTTTTGCTTCGTTTAGGGATTGATGAATGTATAAATAAGAAAGAATGGATAAATGAAAATGATTATGAAATTATTGGTTCACAACTTGAACCGAATTCAAATGGTGCACATATAAGTCGAATGAAACATGAACAAAAAGTAATAAATAAAAATTTTATTTCTATCTTTATTTTTGTTTTTTTTTCAAAGGAAATACTTCTTTTTGATAAATGTGAATTTTATCTCTATGGACAATTTCATACATATAAAAAAGAAGATTTAGCTGAATTAATTAAAATAACGAATGGAATTTTACTTAAACGTGAACCAAAATTACATCGAATTGATAGTGATACAGATATAAATTCTAATAATCAATTAACAATGACATATATTATATATGAAACAACTATACCGGATGTTCTTCATGATAATAATCGTATAAAACATATAAAATTACTTGATTTTTTGGCTTGTATAGATTATTATGAAACTCTTAAACAATTAGATAATTAATAAAACAAAATCAATAATCACTTTATTTTTATTTCTAGATTTATAACTATTAAAGAATGTTTTATATCGATCTATTTCAAGGTAATTATCATTTTTTCTTTTTTTTGAAAATTTAAAAAAAAAAGAATTTTTATATACAAGTATGAGAGAGTTCTGAGTATTGACTGACTGATTCGACACTATACTCATTTCTTGTCTATTTGTAGATTTAGTCAACAGAGGCAAACAATAGGAAGAGATTTTATCACATGCATCTCGTGAACGAGTGAGAGAATAGCATTTACGAATATGATCGACAGTGTACACAATCGCGTTTGTAATATATATATATATATATCTCATATGTTTCGTATTTTGTAATGAGAAGATTTATTTGTATAAATTTTATATAGAATAAAGAAAAAAGGAAATGAAAAATTTAATTTTAGATGATCAAACGATTATCAATATAAAAACTAGAATAAAATGTCGGAAGAAACAATACTAATACAGAATCCAGTTGTTAATGATGAAACAAATCCAGTAGCAACAATAAAAGATGAACAAATAGAAGAATCAACAACAACGACAACAGCAAATGGTTTACTTGAATCGAATGGAACAAATCAAACTGAACAATTACAAGAAAAAACTGAACCAGTAGAAACTACTTCAGATGATAAAGAACAAGAAACTTATAATAAAAATGATTTAGAACCAGAATTTCTTCGAAAAGTTTTTATTGGAGGACTTTCATATAAAACAGATGATCAAGCTTTTAAAAGTTATTTTTCAACTTATGGAGATATTGTTGTAAGTATTGAATAAATAGATTAGTAAATTTCATTTTTATAATATCTAATCAATTTGATTACTTTAGGATTGTATTATAATGCGCGATAGAGACGGTCGATCTCGAGGTAAAAATTTATATAAATTAACTTCGAATATTTATTCGATTTTATTGAATTAGGTTTTGGTTTTGTTACTTATGCATCATCAGCAATGGTCGATCGGTTAATGGCTGGTCGTCCACATATTCTTGATACACGTGAAATTGAACCAAAACGAGCAGTACCAAGAGAAGAAAGTGGAAAACCAGAATCATCTTTAAGTGCGAAAAAATTATTTGTTGGTGGTATTCGAGAAGGATCAATCAATGAACATGATTTAAATGAATATTTTTCAAAAGTAAATCATTTCGTATATATAATCAGATTCTAGAGGAATGTTTTATTTTTATTTTAGTATGGAAATATTATTGATGCTGTTATTATGAAAACAAATGAAGGAAAATTACGTGGATTTGGATTTGTTGAATTCGATGAGTAAGAATTGTTTTTTGTGAAGAAAATAATATTTATCTTTGTAATTTTTATAGTTATGATCCAGTAGATAAAATTGTTCTAGAGAAACATCATGTTATCAAAGGAAATGCTGTCAATGTAGAAAAAGCTCTACCTAAAGATCAAACAAATCGTGCTCGACATGCTGCATCAAATTATGCAGGTGGAGGTGGTGGTGGTGGTATGCGTGGTCCACCAAGAACAGGTGGTGGATGGGGACCAATGGGTGGTCAATCAAATTTTGGTGGAGGTGGCTATAATGGAGGAGGTGGCTATGGCGGCGGAGGTGGTTATAGATCTGGTGGTGGAGGAAG
The DNA here is from genome assembly GCA_905250115.1 of Adineta steineri. Taxonomy (NCBI): domain Eukaryota; kingdom Metazoa; phylum Rotifera; class Eurotatoria; order Adinetida; family Adinetidae; genus Adineta; species Adineta steineri. The sequence continues at coordinate 18,403 of CAJNOI010000617.1, forward strand.
AGGCGGTGGCTATAATCCTGGTGGAGACTATGGCAATCGATCTTCAAATTATGGTGGTGATATGGGTGGTGGTATGGGAGGTAACGGTGGTGGTGGTATAATGGGCTTCGGTGGTCCAGGACCTATGGGTGGAGGAGTAGGTGAAAACTATGGAATGGGAGGCCCACCTCGTACTGGTTATGAAGAGAGTAAGTGAAAAGATTTCTATTATATTTCTTTTCAAACTTTTGCTTCTTTAGGTTACGGAGCTTTTGGTACACCATCTGATTTTGGTGGTTTCGGTCAAAATTACGGATCATCGCAAGGTGGCGGTCCAATGAGACGTGGCGGTGGTGGTGGTCGAGGTGGCTATAATCGTGGCGGTGGTCGAGGAGATGGTGGTTATCGTGGTCGCAATTAAATGATCTCAAGAAAGGAACATTTGTTATTCCTATTTACATCTTTTTCATTTTGTTCTATGTTTATGTGCGTATGTCTATGTATATATCAATACGAAGCAGCAACAAATTGAAAAAGAACTTATCTTTTTCTCATTTCAATAATACACTCAGACGATGCTCGATAATATTTTGTTTTTGATATTTCGAGCTGTATACACATAGGAAAGGAATTTCTTGGTTGTCTTGTTCTCTCATTTCTTTTTTCTCTTTTTCTTTTTCTTTTGTTTAAACATACTGTTGTCCTTTATTGTCTTCGTTTACTGTTGTTATCTATATCAGTGTTATTTCTTTTTTTTTCTTTTTTCATTTGGATAAAATAAACATATGTTATGAGTGATTAACAGCATAAAAAAAAGAAACGAAATTTTGTTTTTATGCTAAACAATTCTTATACCCAAATAGCTAAGATAATGACAACAATCATAGAGAAACAAAAAACTTCTAGAATATATAATGAACACACATACACATAAACAACAGCGCCGATTTTGTATATATGTATTATCACTGTTGTGGACCTCGCGCTGTTCATCGTCAAATTTGAGAAGAAAGAACAAGTTCCACGCACAAATATGTAAATGAAATTGAAGAAAAAAGAATGAGAAATAAAGATTTCACATATAGATTAAATGAACACAAAGATTCTACGATAAAAATTTATCATTATGATAGAACGATGATAACAAAAGAAAACGAAACTTTGTACAAATTAAATGATTGATGATAAATGTTAATCGATGACCGTTGTACCTATTATTTATCTAAACCATATGATAAGATGATAGTTGATCACTACTAAACATGATGATATGAGTCGTTGTCATGCTAGAGAAAGGAAAATTATTGTGAATTCTATTTCTTCATATTCTACAAAACACTGAAGTTAAGTATTATATATATACTGATCAATATATGAATAGATTGTAGTGTTACGATTAAATATATATATATTATTCTAATAACTATAAATTTAAAAATGAATCTTTTTCAAAATACCTTCCATGTTGGTTAATTAAATTTCTTTTCCTTGATTTGTATTACATATAATATCGATTACCCATTTTCCAAACACACATACCATACATAACATCAATCGAGTTCTTTACTTCTACAACACATTTACCTACTTCATCATAAACTACATAACGAACGACTGACCAGCTTGTCGGCGTTATTCTTTGTCTTAGTTTTTTCTCTCTTTTCTTTCTTTCTTTCTTTTTTTTATATATTACTCAAAAAATCTCTCTCTCTCTCGTTCTCGTTCACTTGCATCGTTGTCGGTATGTATTTACACTGATGTCTGGCCTATATATATGTATATACATATGCAAGAGAATGACCGAGCATTGGTTGTTGGTCAATTGACGAAGAATTATCAAATAAGACTATCGAAGAAAAAGAAAAAGAGAGAGAGGGAGAAGAACTAAATATACATAAGGAACGACTACCAATGTTGATGGTTTGTCGATGTGCACATGAACGAGTGCACATCTGTCTAGACAGACTGCTCTTCTAACCTATTTAGTAGTTGTCGCTATTGTGAAAGAGAGAAAGAGAAAGCGCGATAGGGCTACTAATGAACGTATGCAATGGGAAATATGTGAAAAGAATGAAAACATAACAAAAAACGATGAGCTCAATAGAAGAAATAATACAAACTTCGATTATCATCAATTGAGTATACGTGCGTCTCTTATTAGTCTATTGAGACAAAGTTAAAAGGAATCAATGTAATCATTCTTTTGTTGTATATATATAACAGAAGCTAGACATACATATATATATATATATCATATGTACACAATATTTTTATCTATAATTTTCAATGGAAATTTTGATTTAATTATGCGTTATAAATTATTCATATTGAATACTAAGACTATAGATGATTGATGATAGAAAATACGTTTTTTTCTGTTTTGATAGAAAAGCGAGAATTAAACTAAAGAATATATTAGTGCTTTTGTTTTTTATTATCATATATTTTATTTGATGTTTACTCGAGCGAAAATTTGATGTTTAATGTGTGACCTTATTCGTTGGAGAGAATAATATATCTTTTTCTTTTCTGACCAGAGACTAAATTGATTAGTAGACTGATTGAGTGTCAATGAAGATTGATAACTTATTCATTATTGTAAAACAATGAGAGATCTATATCGATAAAGTTTTTTTTATTTATTCGGACTACATACAGAATATTCTTTAGAACGTAAAGATATGAAAAACTATGGAGTACGAACCAAGTATTATCAACTCTAATAGATACTTAGCACCTTTGGTATACTGATCATTAAAAATATTATATTTATTGAATATTAGCATGGAAATATGTAAAAATTGATATCTTATATTTAATAAACTGAAAAATCTTTATCAAAAAGTAGTTCATGTAGAAGTGACCTCTATCTTCTATCTGATTCGATAGATTATTTCCAGATAGAGTCATTCACTCATCATACAAGGCACACGTGCTGTGTTGTTTTTTTCTTTATTCTATAAAACAATCGTATTCTAACAGATTCAACATAATAAAAAAAAAGAACAAGAATGCTTGAAGTCGAAATAACACAACAACGTTCTATTCATACAACAAAATGGGAGATAGTTCTCGGTATGTTAAATACTATGATTTATTCTCAAGACTTTTTTTTTTGTTTTATCATGATTCTCAGGCATGTCTTTATATCAAGTAATTAAATTACTTAAACAAAATGATGATCAGATTAAATCAGTCACATTAGTTTATAATGATAAAGTAAAATATAAAGATATTTAAAAAATAAAAAAACAAAATAAATTATTCTTGTTTAGGATCCATTAAGTGCAGACTATACACTTAATTTACCTAATGATAGTATTTTACTTCATTTTGATTCTGTAACTCAACGATTAAAAGTAAATAGAGACTTGTTTTTTATATAAATACATTCTTATTTTTTCTCTCGAAATAGCTTATTGAATTATATGATTTAAAGAAAGTAAAATTGAAATATTTGTAAGTCATAAAAGATGATTTGAAATTCGAAAAGATTATAATCTATTGGATATTTTTAGTGGTAATTGTTTTAATAGTCCTCAAATTGTACCAACAATTGAAAATATTAATGAAATATTTGGACCAACAAGACCCGGTGGTACGGACAAAAATTTTTTTTTCTCAATTTTTTTCTATTCTTAATAACTATAATTAGATTATAATCGCGAAAGTCAATCATTTCTAATGCATTTTCCTGGTCTGACATTTTTCTTTAATCAAATTGGACCACAAGTCGAAGTACTTTGACTGATTTTTGTACTTATAATAGAATTAATATTTATGTTCCTTTAAATAGACAAAATCAATGCATGGTCTTCATTCACTACAATTTCCACCAGGACAATCACCTGTTGTTTCAAAAATCTACATTTATTACGGCAATGTTGCACTTGAATTCAGTGTTCCACCATTACCAGTTAATTGTTTTAATCGTTCGGTTTTTCTTGAAAAATTATCAAATCTTATGGAAAATCAAAAAACAATTGGATTAACATGTCGATTAATGGTCGAAGGTATGACGAATATAAGAGAAAAAAATGTATTGTTACATAGTTTTGCATTTAGCTCATGCAACGAAAACCTACAATCCAGATGATCATATTGATTATCTTGATGCAACAGTTCATTTTGATGATACTTGTCAAGTATATTTTCTCGAAATTTTTTTATCCTTTAATTTATTATAATATTTTCTTTAAGGATGTTCTTTCCGTTATTGGTAGTCCAAATAGTGTTTACTATAAAACGGATGATAAAATAAAGATTCATAGTCCATCACCAACAAATTCATCAAGTCAACGTTCACAAGATAAATCAGATTTTTATTATAATTACATCAATTTCGGCATGGTAAATTGAATATTATTTTTAATAAAAAGAACTCACAACTTTTTTTAAAGGATATTTTATTCGATGGACAAAGTCATACAGTGAAAAAGTTTATTTTACATACAAATTTTCCTTGTCATTATCTTTTTGATAGGTAAAAATTGAAAATTTTAGTTTTTACAAAACTTTTATTTCGATTTTATAGTTATTTTCCGTGCAATTTTGAATTAACTGTACGAAATCATGTAACAGGAAAGGAAATTGTTGTTACTCCATCAACACGAGTAAGAAATTTGATATTTTTCATTATATTTATAATATAATCTCATATTTAATAGTGGCCTGCAATACAAGAAATCTTTGATAATCGTACTCCGCCTGCTATTCTTCATCGTTCATCATCAACAAATACAACAAATCCATTTGGACCAACATTTTGTCATTTAGTTAATGATGATATGATTTTTGAAGTTATGTCAAATGGATATATTGCTTCAATAAGTTTTTTTAACGAACGAGATTAAACTTTGTATTTTGTCCTCCCGTCTCTTTTCTTTTTTGCTTTATCATCGTGTGTCAGGTGTATATATATGATGATACTTCTGTTTATCAACCAAGCGTCCTATCTTTATATAAATATATATCTATTTTCTTGCGTTCTTTTGTCTGTATATTCAGATGTAAATATGTTTATTAGAGAGACAAAAAAAAATCAAGTATTTTATTTCAGATGGCAGCGAAATCTTTAGCTGGTCGAATAGCACTTGTTACAGGTGGAACACGAGGCATTGGCAAAGGAATTGCCATTGAATTAGGAGCTGCCGGAGCTCTCGTCTATGTTACAGGTAGAGATCTATTTATTCGATTTATAAACTACGTGTATATATCAAGGTCGTACAATGAAATCTTCCAATGGTAAAGGTGGTAGTTTAGAAGAAACAGCAGAAGCTGTAAGTATGTAGAATTTCTGTCGAGATAGAAGTTCATTAGTATTATAATAACTAAAGATATTCTAATTTTAGATTCGAAGTCGTGGTGGCGAATGTGTTCCAGTACAAGTTGATCATGAGAAAAGTGAAGAAGTTGAAGCATTATTTGAACGAATTGCTAAAGAACAAGATGGTCGATTAGATATTTTAGTTAATAATGCATATAAAGGAGTTGAAGTATGAAATAGATATAAAATCAAAATTTGATTTTAAATTTATTCTTTTTATAGCCTCTTTTAGCTGCATCGGGTAAAGCATTTTGGGAAGTTGAACCGTCATTATTTGATGACATTAACAATGTTGGCTTACGGTAAGATTAATATTAAGAATATAAAATCTTAAGTATTTATTAATAGTAATCATTACTATTGTTCGGTTTATGCTGCACGATTAATGGTACCTCGAAAACAGGGTTTAATTGTGATTATTTCATCACCAGGTGGTATGCGTTATTTATTTAACGTAGCATATGGAGTTGGAAAAGCTGCTGTTAGTTAATTTTTCTTTATATTATAATGTTGTAACTATTGTAAATATTTAGTGTGATCGTATGGCAGCTGATACAGCTACAGAATTAAAGAAGTACAATGTTGCTTCACTTTCACTTTGGCCAGGTGCTGTTTTAACAGATACTATTCAAGCGTCCGACAATGGTGCAGGAGTATATATATAAATTTCGATTTTCTTCAATATAAAAGAGAATCTTTTATTTCTACTTAATAGTTTAAAAAAACTCTTGAAAAATATGGTAAACCAGAAACAGCGGAATTTGCTGGTCGCATTATTGCTCATCTAGCACAAAGTTTGTCTTTAATCATTAAATTAAGAAAAAAACTAGAGATTACGTTTTCTCCTAGATCCATCAATAATGCAATACACAGGAAAAATAGTTCTTACAGCTGATTATGGTGAGACTTATGGCATCGTTGACACAGATGGTATGTGTTACTGAAATATATATCTATTTTATCTTTTTTGATTGTTTATTTAGGTACACCTGCTGTTAATATACGTTCATTCAGTTTTCTTTTTCGACAAGTATCTGCTTTAAGTTGGTTATCAGGATGGATGCCTAACTTTTTAAAATTACCTCATTGGTTATGGCATCAAGCTAGCAATAAATTTTAAGTTTTTATATTTGATCGTTTTTTTTATTTGCAATGATGTAATCATGCTTTGTGATTTGTTTTTTACTAGACCGGTGGTAATATAAAATAAAGTATACAGCATGTTTAACATGAGCGCAACATGAGTTATTTTATTTGAATTTGTTGATTATTTTAAATAAAATTAGAAAGATTGTTTTTTGATAACTATAAAGATTAGAATTATGACGTGTATTTTCATTGTGATTTGCTTTTTATATTTGAACTTGTGTACACATATATATATATACATGTAAGAATTGTATTCAGGAGTAATGTAATATTTTATTCTAGATGGCAACATTCAAAATCTAGTTATCTTCGTAGATTATAAATATTTTATTGCATTCAGTAAGCAATAAATTATATGACTGACAAGAGTTAAATGATTTGTTATTTATTTTTTTGTGATGTTTATTAAATTTTTTATTATTTTAAAATAAAATATTAATTAATTTATAATATATTCTACGCAATTTAAGTTTTAGATGGCATCAGAAATAAAATTTACTCAAGACACAATGAAACAATTTAATGTAGCCAAATCCTTTACAGTTAATAAAGATCGTATTAATGCAATGAATTTTTCACTTGATGGTGAAACACTTATATCATCGAGTGATGATGATTCTATTGTTATTTATGATTGTAAAGAAGGAGAGTACGTAATGTTTTGTTTTTCTCAATAGATTAAATAATATTTTCATTGGATTTTTAGAACAAAACGAACACTATTTAGTAAGAAATATGGTGTTGATCTTATACATTTTATTCATGGTACTGAACAAGTTTTACATGGTTCTACTAAAGTCGATGGTTTGTATATTTTTAACAGAATAGATAATATTCCTTATGATATATGTTTTCTATTATAGATGCTGTTCGATTATTACAATTAGAAGGAAATAAATATATACGCTATTATTCAGGACATACAAAACGGTAAATAAAAAAGATTATGCCTAGTTAATATATTTCTTCATTTTATTTGTAGTGTCATAAGTTTGAGTATATGCCCAACAGAAGAAACATTTCTTACATCATCAGTCGACAATACATTACGTCTTTGGGATGTTCGTATTCCAACAGCTCAAGTAAAATAAACTTTAATTAAGTATTTAATTTTCTATTTTAAAACTTTTATTAAGGGCCTTCTTAATGCACAAACAACTACAGGACCAAATAGTCGTCCAGTCGCTAATTTTGATCCTGAAGGTAATCGAATAGCTCATAGAATATCTCTATTAATCTCTTTTCTTATAATATTTAGGTGTGGTATTTGCCGTTGGTATTCAATCATCTCTAATCAAACTCTACGATATCCGTCATTTTGATAAAGTATGCAAACTTACCGTCAGGTAGTACAAATTAAGATTAAGATAATAATATTAAAGTTATGTTTCTTTTTTTCGTTTAGGGACCATTTACAACATTTCGACCATTGGAAATGAATGAGAATAATGATAAACAAACGACAAATACAAATTCATCAAATGAACAATGGGCACATTTAAAATTTAGTCCAGATGGAAAAATGATTTCAATTGCAACGAATGGTACTAATTTACATCTTATTGAAGCTTTTCAAGGCTTACCAATACATAAATTTACTGTAAATTTATTCATATTATCTTCAAAATTAATTAATTAATTAATTATATTTTAGGATATTGTTAATGATAGACAAGAACCTTTACAATGTTGTTTTAGTCCTGATTCAAGTTATATTTTATGTGGTTAGTATTTCTTGAAAATAAAATTAAACATTCATCATTATTTTTGTTTTATTAGGATCAGGTGATAATCAAATTTTAATTTATAAAGCGGAAAGTGGAGAAAAAGTTATTGAAAAACAAGTATATTATATATAAAATATTTTTACCAACATAAATATCTATTTTTCATTCTATTTAGACAGAACATAGTGGTGCTATACAATGTATTCAATTCAATCCTGCTTTTCTTATGTTTGCAACAGCTCATAATAATATGGTTTGTTTTTTTCTTCGAAAAAACGAAAATCTCGTTCTACTATCATCTATTTTTAGTTATTCTGGTTACCAATGATTGATTCCCAACCACCGGATGATTTATCATCATAGTATTTATCGAACTTATATATATATATATAAATTTTTGGTCGTAATTTATCTCATAACATATTCTCTTCTTTTTCCATTTTCATACTTTTGTTGTTACAAAATCTTTCTTTCTTTCTTCTATTACTTCCATTTGGCATGTTTGATTTGCTTGATTATGTATTTCAAACACTTTTTTTTTCACTGCATATTTTATAATGCTATGAACTTTAAATTAGATATACAAGAATTCTTTTTGTTGGTTTGAATGATTCAGTTTTTCTTCGTTAACAAAAAAAAACAAGATGATAAATCGAGATAAAACAAATTTTATTAAAAAAAAATAAAGAATCGACTGAGATAATAATTATGTGAACGATTAAAGATATGAAGTTAGTTTCGCTTATAAAAGTGTTCAATGATTGTTTTACTTGTAGACTTTATTAAAATAAAATCTTTTAAGATTAAGAGTTTGTGTTATGAAAAACTATCGGTTGTAGAAAGGTATTCGACTGCAAGCTGGCTCTTTGCTTTTATTTATTAATCTTCACGATACACATGATCGATTCATTTACTCTCGTCAAGTATAGCCATAATTATATCTCAATCCAAGCTTAGCAAAATTTAATTTTTTCATAGATCTGTATATTACAGTGCTGGTATAATAGTTCTATTTTGTCTATGGTTTAATGCATTCATAAAGCCAGTTAAATAGTTCATTGAAATAAACGGTAATATAATTGGTATCATATTAAGAAGAAAGAAGAAATAATTTACTTGTATATATAATAAAACTGATGAAGACATGAAAGTCATAATAAGACCATTGATTGCCATTGGAAACCAAAATATGATATATAGAATTGCAATAGATACTAATTGTTTAGTTAATTTACGTTGTCGACGCCATTTTACATGGTGACTTCGTTTTTGTCGTAGTACTCGAAGTATTAAATATACATTTGCTATAGTAATAACAAATGTTGGAAACATAATATTACCGATAAAATTAAAAGTTGCTACAGAAGGTTGATCAGTTACATAGCATGGTAATAGACAAAATACCTTAAAGAATATCAAAATAAACATCAACTTAGATTAAGTGAAAAAAAATTAATTCACCTCGTCGTAGTTCCATTGTTTTTTACATGGATTTAATACTATAGCAGCAAGATAGAATATTAAAGGATACACAGAAGTTATGAATAAAGGTAATAAATGGAAGAAAAATCGTTTTCGTCTTGTTGACATAAGTTTATGATGAAAAATAATAAAATGTCGTTCAATTGAAGTCCAAGCCATAGGATATAATAGAACAATATTCGATGAATATTCCCACCAATTCCAGAATGTACAAAAAAAATTTGATGCAAAACTAACTCTACCGTGTTGATAATAATCCATAATAAACGAGAGATCTCCAATCGTATGCAAAAAACTAGTTACAATTAATATTACAATAAAATGTTGATTCATTGAAATATTATGTCGTTTATGAAAAAAATGAATCATAATTAAAATTGCTAGAATAGAAGATGGAATAGATAAGATAAGTAGAATCCAAAATTTGGCTTTTGATAACCATAATGTTGATTGATCAACCATATTTCGAGAGGATGAAAACAATTATGATAGATAAACCTTGATGTATAGTGAGTTATAAAGAGTGCTTCTAATGTAAAAAATAAAGTAGTTAATAAATAGTCCTTTTGTTGTTCTCGAAATTTCCATTTTGATTTTAATCTTTTGCTAATGTATGATTTCAATAAACTAGTTTTAGAAAAAGATAATTGTACTTTCTATTAAATGACCTCTAGCGTATTCAACGAAGGGCGAACAATAATATCTCATGCAAAAGTAACAAGTTCAAAGTAAGCTTTTATTTATCGTCAATAATAATCCATTAAAAGAAAAGTTAATTTTGTTTTTTAATTGGAGAGATAAAGACTTTGCCCTCTTTGACATCATCCAGGTTATTTTAATTCTTTTCAAGTAGTAGAAAAAAATACTGTTTTTTTGAATATTTCTTATTCTATAATTAGAAAATATTAAAAGTGTGAGGGTGGGTATGGGTATGGATATTCATTTCAAACTACACCCACATCCACAAAAATTTTATAGAAAAAAAACACTTGTAAAATACAGGATATCAGAATTAATGTCTTATATCATCATTGTATAATACATGAAAAATACGGATTTATTTTACGATATGTCTATATATTACTGAATGGCTAATTTCTTAGAAACATGTTTTTAAGGTAATTAGAAGTTGATATTGTATTCCAATGAATCAAACATTTAAGCAAAATTCGACAGACTGAGTGTCAATACTATCCAACAAATTTGGACAATGTTGTTTAGTTCAATAGTTGTCTAAGCAAAACATTTTTTCAGATATCTTCAATCATCTATACGTGACATTTCGTAAGTCTAAAAACTCATTTCATTAAAAATGAGAGATTCAGTTATAGATTTATTGGTTTGCCAGGACGTTTTTATTGAGATTATAAAACAGAAACATTGAAATATTGAAATTAAGAATACAATATTGTTTTCTCACAACACAGAATTCTAAAATATTGAAGTATAGAGTAATAATTCATATTTATTGGTTGACAAATGTAAAACTTATATTTTTGTATCGAATATTCAGTAACTTAATGGTATAATAGTCCTTTTCTGATGTCTTAAAAGTCAATGACATAAATGGTTATGGAATAGGTATTATGTCTAAGAGCAAAAAGAAATAGTTTACTTCTAAATATATGGAATCTGATGAAGGTGTAAACATTGTAAAAGTCCATTAAATGTCAGCAAAAACCAAAATAGTATAGACATAAATAAAATTGTAGTACTATTGAGTTGTCTGGTTAATTTACGTTATTGACGCTACGCTATATAATGACGTCATTTACGCTATATTAGTCGAAATATGAGGCATGCATTAACAATGGTAATTAAAGAAACTGAAAGTATACATAATACTGGCTAAGAAATGATAAGTTGTTGAAATTAGTTGATTCATCAAACAACATAGCACTTAGCAAAAGCTGAAGATGATGTACACCAATCAGTTCCCAACAAAAAGATAGATACACTATATTATGGTTTCATTTCAGAATCTGAATATCATAACAGAAAAATAGAATATATGAGTTATTAATTCAGATAATAAATTTTAAATAAAATTATTGTTTTCAAAGAGATAGTTATTCATTTTTTGAGAATAACAACTCTTTAGTAAGTTTTACTGTTTTATTAACATTAGATTTTGTAACTTGAACTTTATAATATTTGCTTTGAGTATCTAATTATTAATATGACAGATTGTTAAACTGTTTATTCAAATTTTCTAGGATATTATCAGCATGAATGGACAAATTTTTCCATAAAAATATGATTTTGATTTTAACAGTTCATAATATCGGATATTTCTTTTTCATTTCTATGTAAATTAAAATTGATTGTTTTTATTTTTGAAATCATAAGTCCATAAAAATAGCTCAATTAAATTCGTCTCTAAGGAATATTTTTGAAATCGATGCTTTACTTAATAATAAATTGATAAATTCTTTGGCAAATTAATTATATGTATTTCCTATCCAATAATAATTTGTTCATGTTCTCATATTTACACAGTCGTATATATAGATCAAATAGAAATTTTACGAAATCTCTAGTGTCTTGAAAAGTTCGTCAGCAATGTATGATCTGATAAGACATATGAACAGACACGCGTCGGCACAAAAAATTAAACAATCCGATGAGCAACATTCCGCCGCTACCGATTTGTATCAACATAAAACAAAGACGAGCTCAAATGAATTTTTCTTTCTAAACGAGATTTTATCTCATCTTGTGCCAGTGTTATTTTGATGATGACGATGATGATGATGAACAGAAAGAAATAGCTCATTCGTATGCTTTGATCTATCTATTTGTCTTCGTTTAGTATGTGAAAATCTTAAAAAATAATTAGCCGACATTCTATATCCATACATATATTCATTAGATAACAACCATACTATGCCTGTTGTTCGAATCTATGCTTGTCTTTTTTTTTTCTTCTTACTTCGTCCTTTTCTCTTCTACTTATCAATAAAAATCATCATCAACATTGCTGGTGCTTCTGCTTTCTGTCGCCTGCATTATTTTATAAGGCAAAATTATTCATGCATATATACATAGATGTGTGCGGTGCATTGACTTGAAAGATTAATAGAAGGTGATAACAAGACCATGTTCTCTGATTAGTGTTTTTCATATATATATATGTATGTAGATATAGATAGATAGATATATATATAATTAGTAAGTCTTCCCTAGTGGAAAGTAGTGAATCGAAAGATAGTAATGTGATGATGAGAAAATGCCTTCATCTATTAATCATAAGAGAAAAATCGAAATATTTTTATCTTCAAGTCTTTGATTATCTAGTAATATTTTTTTTCAATTAGAATGAAGGACAGCACAAGCAGTAGTCAAGAGAAAAAGCATGATGTTGATGGATGAATGATGAATTGATGTGTTTACATTTCAGATGACGAGCGTTCACTTTTTATCCCGTCATTTAGACGTGTGTATAGCTTTGCTTAGGTAACCATTCTGTATATATATATATTTGTTTGGAAAAGAGCCACCTGTTGAAAGATACTGCTCATTTGTCTGCAGATTTAAAGCATCAAATATACATTTGGAAGAATTCTTTTTCTTCTTCTTTTTACTTTGTTTTTTTGTCCATATGGGTTACGCGTCTTTCTCTAAGTGTAACAAAAAATGATTTATTGAGACCGAGCGGTGGACGACGTCAAGGAAATTGTGTACGAATTATTATGTGTGTGTGTGCATGGCAAATCGACGCCTGCTTAGTTATTGCTGATGCTAAGCTGGTGTGGTACGAGTGCCATTAGAAAGTCATTTTTCACGCCGATATGCACCTTTCTGCTTGATAGACAGACCTTTTAGAATTGATAGAATATGCATATATATATATATATATATATATATTAGAAGAACTAAATAGGAAGAGCAAAACAAAAGGCTATATTATCATTTATTTTTTTTTGTCCATGTATATAAAATAGAAAAGGAAACAAAATATCCGTGAAATATGCTTATTAAATTAACATATTGTAAAGATTTTTGATAATTGAAAATATTTATTAATCATCATATAAGAAAAAATAAAAATAATCTGAATATTCTCTTGAAAATTTTATTTATTTTCTCTATAATTTTGATAATGATTACGTATGATGCCCTTTCTATTCATACGTATAAATATATGTAAATGTTAGCTACTCAAAATTGATTTTTCTCTTGTGCTCTTTTTATTATCATCAATACGAGCATATGAAAGCCAGGCTAATACGGCGACGACAAGTGTTGAAAGACAAAATGTTTACACTAACTTATATACCACTGAAACTGTAATAACAGGCCATTCGGTGAAAGTGAAAGTGATGATGCTTGTCATCATCAAGTCCAATGTCCTATTTTGCTGTTACTCGACGATTGTGCTATATGTCAAATGATAATTAGAAAAGGCGCGCGCGCCCGCGCTCTTATACATATATACATACGCTTGCTCTCTCAAACATATCTAGTGTAGCTACTACCACGTGTTAAATAGATCTATTCATTCTCATTCTATTTCAGGCATATAACCATATATTCTTAATTCTGGCAATAATCTATCATCACTGGTATAACTCAAAAGAAATTACTGATTGAACAATAAGTACATCATCAAAGCATTTATTTCGGTTAACTGATCATTAAAATAATTTGAAAAAACGAAATCGAAAAAATTATCATTCATCCTGAACATATGATTGGTTAACATCAAATAAATATGAAACAGAAAAAAGAGGAAGTTGTCGTTCCGCTGGGAATTTTATGTAAATAGAAAAAAAAGAACTTATTATGAACTGTAATAAAAAAAAACTATTGCCATTTAACGATTCGTTGCAAATAAGATGAAAGACAATTTATAAGAATAGATAGAGTCTGGTATATCACTCAAAAATTTCTCACGTAGTATTATACTACTAACCATTCATTTTCTCTTCAGCTACAGATGCTCATCATCATCATCATCGTCATCATCATTCTCCTACAGGTTGTGTATAAAGACAGAAAGGCACGTCGATAGGATGTGATATGTACAAGTTAATTTTTTGACTCGTCGTCATCGGTTATTGTACGTGCTCGACACACACGAGTCGTCAATCAACGAACATTTCTTACTCTCTGTCTCTTTCTCTTTCTCTTGTCTGTTTCTTTTCTCTAACTATATGTATGTATGTATATATATGTTTGAATGTATGTATGATAAACAGCATTCGCACGCGTTCTCGCCGTGTGATCAGTTGCAATAACATCAGCAGACGCCCTCATATGAACCTATTACACGAACCAACTGATGATCATGATGATGATAATAATAAAACTACTAAGCAAGTTTTACTTGTAGAAAAAGATGGAGAGAAAGAAAAGCGAGCAGGTTGGAAAAAAGCAAAAGCTGCCAATTGACAGTGGCAAAAGGGCAAAATAAATCGATACTTGTTCGTCTCTGGAGTGTTGATAAGTATAAACAATTATGGGCACTGACAACGACGAAACAGCGATGATAGAAGAAAATGATGAGATCTATTTATTTCCTTTTAGGCATGCCGCTCTTTACGTATATAGTGGATAATGTGGCTACTCATCTTTCTTTTTACTACCATTTCTTCGTCATTCCGTTAGTCATTATCACCATAATCAAAGATGCAAAATGCATAATCTATCAATAAAGAGTATATAGCCATATCACACACACTTATAGTCAAACAGGTTATCTTTCTCCACCCTTTCTCTTTATAAGACAGAATAAACGTCAATCTAAATCGATCGAATCTGGCTATCACAAACAGACATGCACTCGTCTTCTTATTTTCTTCCAACCTGCGGAAGCGGCAAAAATCGAGAAGTCTGTTTTCTCATCATTAACACTCATTAAAGCGGAACTATGCTTATGTTCAATTTAACGGTTGTTTGCTTTCTACCAGAATATATATGAATCGATTGAGATAGAGAGATAGAAAGGAAGAAGTGATTTATGATCACATAAGTCGTTTGTTCTTAAAAAACGATATATTTCATA
Source organism: Adineta steineri (assembly GCA_905250115.1). NCBI lineage: Eukaryota > Metazoa > Rotifera > Eurotatoria > Adinetida > Adinetidae > Adineta > Adineta steineri. The sequence continues at coordinate 34,073 of CAJNOI010000617.1, forward strand.
ATGAAAAATCGATAATGACGTACATACATAGATTTACATGTATGTATGTATATTGGTCAAGTGACTTTATCTCTTAACACAAGTAAATAGAAGACAGAACAACAATCGTCGCCGGCTATGATCATGGCGGTAAATCTTAAGCCTTACACAAACTCACAACAATTACAACTTGTCACACGAAGGCTCTAACCATTGATCGAAATAAAAAGAAGAAGAATAAGAAGAAAAAGAAGATAAAGAATTGACGGACGGCGGGAAGCTCACCGAGACGGAAGTTCCTTTTTTTTGTATGTCCGTCGAGCACGATCCATTGTCGTCCCGACGGTGATACAAACGAAAG